>BLKR01006430.1:0-57486 GCA_011170035.1 Teleogryllus occipitalis
GTGTGTGTGTGTGTGTGTGTGTGTGTGTGTGTGTGTGTGTGTGTGCATGAGAGCTTCACCATAGTACTTGCAGTAGGCGTCGTCGCGGTCGAGGAAGAACCAGGCGGCCTGCGTGGCGTTGGCGGCGAGCAGGCAGGCGGCGAGGCACGCGAGCGCGCGCCCGTGTGTGTGTGTGTGTGTGTGTGTGTGTGTGTATGAGAGCCTCACCGTAGTACTTGCAGTAGTCGTTGTCGCTGTCGAGGAAGAACCAGGCGGCCTGCGTGGCGTTGGCGGCGAGCAGGCAGGCGGCGTGGCACGCGAGCGCACGCCCGTGTGTAGAGCGGCGCGTGGCGTTGCGGCGCAAGATGGCGGCGAGCGCCGCGCCCAGGAGCAGCGCCGCCACCACGCCCAGCGGCCGCACGGCCTCGTACGTCGGTGCGAGCGGCGGCGCCAGGCAGTACGCGAGGGCCTCTCCGCCGCCGCCAGACAGCTTGTCCGCGCAGAAGAACGACTTGGAGAAGCGGTGGATGCGGGACCTACCACAGATGCGCATCGACTTGCTTCTTAGTTAAAATTACGGGGCTTTCAGAAAAGTAACGCGAACGTCCAATAAATGGTTTGCGGCTGTAGATTTTTGAAATTACAAATAGAAAACTCTCAGCTGTGTTTATGAGCGTCATGTACGTGTATTTTTTATTTCACGTTAAAGTTTTTATCATATTATATTTATATTTGAGGTGAACGCTCTTAAACCGGTCTTCGTTGTCATTAAACAATGCAAATTTTTTGGATTATTATTGATTACTATTATTATTATTATTATTATTATTATTATTATTATTATTATTATTATTATAAGATTTGTGGCCATTATTTTGTGATCTATTTGGGTAGATTGTTTATCTGCCCATTTGCTTCTAAATGTGAAACGTTTATAAGCGGCAATCTACAAAATGGTTCCACATGGAACCTGCTTTTTTTGTTTAACCTGCTTCTATGTTAAAAAATTGATTGTGCTATTTTCTGTGCAATGAAATCGCCAGGGTCTATGGTGATCTATTTATTAATAAACTCTTAGCAATATTAAAATGTTTTCTTATAAACAATATCATCTATTTATTTATTTATTTATTTATTTATTTTATCAGTTATTTTTATTAGATATGAAACCTAAATCTCAGTAAAACTTTATATTAAATTTCGGAGTCTGAAAATTTATATGTAGTGCGCCCAGGAAAAACCGCCTATCTCAGTATTTGCTCAATGGATCAAGAGAAAAATGAGTTCGATATTTTCAGAATCAAGAGATTGATTTAATAAGTGTGAAATGTTGTGGTCCAAAAAGATCAACAAGTGAATAACATCAAACATTTCCATGTCCCAGAAAATTGCGATAACAACCCATTTGGGAAATGTGATCTTAGTGACGCCACAGGTCGTGACTATTAGTTCTTGTTTCCTTAAGGTGCAACTGTCAAAACAGCACCTATGTTGCTCCTACATATCTACATATCTACATACTATTTGGCACACGGTCGTTACTTGGCGAAAATTCTTAAACTATCAGAAATTTTGAGTTGACTGTTTCTACATAAAGGTACGCGTGATCCCAGTTATTGCAGAAGACAGTGACAATGATAAATTGCCTATGATAGTATAATTGTCAATAATTAGTAAATCTACAACTGAGTAATTTGATTTATGTTAGAAACAATACACAAATCTAAAAACTAAAGGGGTTTGATGATTTTATTTTGATAATATAAATACTTTCCACATAATGACAAACATGTGTCAGCAAAAAGTTGATAATCAGACTTGTCTGTGAGACTTTTAAATAATTTAAATATACATTTGCAAACATTGGTGAAAAAAATTCTTATTACATTTTGGCGCGAATTTCAAATTTTTGGACTGATAAAATTAGTTTTAATTTTTTTCACTATCGTCAACATTGTTTAAAAATCTGAAAGAAATATATGTTATGGAATGTTATATGACACATTCTAGGGGGAAACTAAGACAGTACTTCAACAATATCACGTCGAAAATATATTTCAAAAATTTATTTATTTTTTTAATTGGATTCGGCGCTAGAATTGGTTGCCAAAAATCTCTCAAAATTCAACTATTTTTCCCCGTCTCTCCAATTTTCTTCAGCCTGATACATGCAATAGAAGCTGAGAAAAAAATAAAAGATGAAAAACACGTTTCTCGTATCTCTGAAACAGATTGCCCTAAGAGGTTTTTTTTGTGAATTTACAGCATTTTTTATTCTCTTTCGTATGAGCATCACAATTATCGATTTGGTTTGGGGGCACTTTTTACCCCCTTATTTGACTATACCCTTTTAAAGAATGTTTGTCAAAATTTCAAACCTTCAACTAGTGCCGGATGGACAGGGGTGTCTTGAATTTGGAAAAGATCGCACGTTTGGTTTAACCTCAAGTAGTGTTCACGGACGAACGGAGAGACGGACTGACATTTTGAAAACACACACTATTTCAGTGTCAGGGGACCCCAAAACGTGTATTTCCATTGAAATCTCGAAATCGATTTTCCTTCATCTTCTCTGTATTTCGTATATTACTACGTACATTACGTAATATACTACGTGTATTACAATGTGAACAAATTGCCGGTAATGTAAATATAAGTGACGTGAGAAACATGAAAAAGATACATTTTTGTATATTTACAAAAACAAAAGAATAGAGCAGTATGGCGTTTATGTAATCGTATGGGGTACACTTAGCACTATCCTTACCAAAAATGTAAAGAAAAAATGTATAGACGTTTTTAGAAAATCTTGTTTTTGTATATTTTTAAAATTGAAAACATTGCACGTGATATTGCTAGAAAACTTAGTAAAATTTTCAAACAATGCACGTGAACTTAATGAAAGAACTAATTATGTACAACAAATTGCATTTGAAGAAAAAATCTGTCTTCAATTTTGTAGTTGTAGGAAGACGCAGAAAAAATTCGAACTTTTGCAATTGTCAAAACTTCAGAGTTAACCGTGAAAATAGGACATATGCCAAATTTAAATGTGAATTTTACTCCACTCTTGTAAGAAATTTGAAGAAAAAAATTTGAAAACGTTTTTGATAAAATATTGAAAATGTCCGGGGAGCTTCATGTAAAGTACCCCCAAATTCTAAAGAACGTTTTTTTTTTAATTTCGAAGATTCAACTAAAGCAAGGTTGACAGACGACCTTGCAATTAAAAAAAACGTACGCATAGTTTAGACGCTACTAGTTTTCACGGACGGGCGGAAGTTTTGCTTTCAATTGTTTTTTCGGCATCATGGACCCACAAAACGGTGATTCTGTCTACACCACATGTAAGAGGATTTTTTTCTTTTAATTTAGCAACTGGATTTATCCAATTTTTTCTGCCGAAAATCCGCCGTTTTTTCGCTCAGCATTACATACTAAGTATTTTATTCCGTACATACGCACGTCGTACATCTACAAAAAAGTGAAACTGACCACTTACCTGTTCTGAAGAATTTCCGCAAACTCCTTCGCAGTGTCTGGAGGCTTCTGTACATAGAACGGAGATGTGCCACAGATTGGATGGGTGAGAGCTTTGGCGCCGTATATCCCTTTCCCTTCCAGGAACACACTCGCCGCAGATTCTCGCGGAGACCAGTCACTGTCGTTGTGGTCTACGCACAACCCTTCCGCCGAGAGCAATTTACCACTGGGACAACACTTGAAGAAACAACTAAAATCTTGGAGAAAACAGATGTCAGCTACAAGTGCAACTGGCTGTCCCTTAATGGAATCGAAGCAGACTTTCGATACTTGTTGGGTTACTTTTTTTCCTGTCAGAGAAGTTGAGAAAATGGAGAATGATAGTTTACCATTTGCCTGGAAATGTAATTTCAAGTGGTCTTCGTGATGTGCAAGGAACACGACTCCTCCGTTCTCTACTGGACCGTAATTGTAGCGCACAGGCAGAAGATTATTACGCAGTTTGGCTGGCAGCCATGAGGCAGATTCGGGATCTGTTTCGGGATTAATTATTTCTAACGATGCTTTATCTCCCCCGGGGCGATTTCCCCAAAGAGGAACGCACTTAGATCCGTCTACATCAAGCTGTTCGTCTCTACCGCAGCACTTGTTCACTTCCGACACCACCGTCAGCAACACACGCTCGTCCGCCCCCTTGCTGTCGAAGCAGTACACCCCCGCACGAGAACGCACCGTGTGGTTATCGGCGTCCGCGGACAGAATCATCACCCTGGGGGCGTCTCCCGTCAAATCGAGCTGCCAGCGGTGCTCCTCGTCGGCGGGGATCACCTGCCGCCCGGAGATCCACTGGCGGTCGGACTCGCGCAGGTATTCCACCAGCAGGCCCTTGATGGAGCGTAGTCTGTGGGGCACCCAGTGGTCAGCCCCGGCAGCCACGACGGCGCTCAGGTCCTCGAAGCCGCCCGCGTCGGCGTCCGCCGCGCCCGGCCGCGCCTCGCAGCCCGTGGCGCTGGCGTTGAGGCGCTGGCCGCGCGCGCAGCACTTGGGCAGCGTCCACAGCCGCGCCAGCATCATCCGGTGCGGCAGCGGCCCGTCGGCCGTCGTGTCGAAGCAGAACTCCGAGGCCACGCCCTCCACGGGGCTGCCGGTGCGTGACGGCCCGCGCACGCGCACGGAGTAGCCCGCGACGTCCTCGCCCAGCTCCCACTGCGAATGGGCGCTGTCCTCAACGCTCTTGCCGCCGAGCGTATCCGCCTTGGGCTGGTCAGTCTCGTCTTCCTTGTCATCCTCGTCGTCCTCGTCGGCATAATCGTCGTCGTTCTTGTCGTTATCGCACTGCACGACCTGGTCATCCTCGACGACCTGGTCGTCCTCCACGACTTGGTCGTCCTCCTCGACTTTGTCGCCGACCTGGTCGTTCTCGTAGTCCCCGTAGTCCAAGTCGTCATCGTAGTCGTCCAGGTTAAGTCCGACCCCGGATTTGGCGTCCACTGCTACGTTCCAACGGAGAAGTTGCTGCTGCTTCCGGTACACAGCCACGATCACTGTGTTGAGCATCTTGCGCGGCAGCCAGTAGGCGGCCTTCGGGTCGACGAAGGGATCGATGATTTCCTCAGTCGCGTTCTCGCCTCTTTCCCTTTGCTCGCGTTGTTCGCACGCCTCCGCTTTCGCGTTGAGTTGGTACCCCTTGGCGCAGCACTTGGGCACCGACCGCAGCTCGAGAGTGGTGAAAATGACGTGTGGCATGCCCGGGTTGTCCGTCGCGTCGAAGCAGAACGTTTGCCTCCTGACCGTGCTGAGCGCCACTCGCCCCTTGAAGGCGCTCAGCTCGAAGCGGCGGGCTGTGGAGTTGACCTTGAGGAAGCGTTCCACCGTTTCGGGCTTCGCCTCCACTCGCTGAGAATAGCCTAGATTGCGTAACCTGAAGCGGAGATGAGCGGAAAGTTACATCAGAATTAAGAATAATGTGACAATCCACAGGTATGTTAAAAAAAGTCAACAAAAATATAAAAAACGTTATACAGTCAACACCGGTTATAGTGAGCTCATATATAGTGAAGTCTCAGTTATAGTGAATTTAACTCACTGGTCACGTTTCGCTAACAAATAAGCACAAGAAGATACGGTTATAGTGTACTGTCAATCTCAGCTATATTAAGCATAAATACAACGTTCTGAAAATTAATTCCCCCCTGAAAAAATATACCTACTCAGAGCCACAAATTCCAGCACTAGGCAGCTCGGAAGATCTATGGTCGGTCAAAGGTCATAATCGAAGAAGTCTCCCTTGAAGTGGAGGTAGCGCATCCGGAACCTTACTGATAATTAGGGCTGTGATTTATATGCAATAAAAACAGCAAAATATGCATAATTATTTGTAATATAAGCAGTTAAAAAGGAAAATATGCTAAATAGTGTAATGTAATGCGTAAGTGTAAAAATAAATAAAAAGTGTAATTTAGAAAATATGTTTACAGAAAAAGGACACAAAAATCATACAAATTGTTACGAGCGACAAACGATAACATTTAGGGCTTAATTTTTAAAAGCACTGATTTCTTAGGATGATAATGAGAGATGCAGTTAATGTATATTTCACATTAAAAAAATATAGGTATTGCAACAAAAATATGACGAACTCTCAATTGTATTAAAATCTAGAGCTCAGTTATCAAATAACTTAAAACTTGAAAATCTTGACTTAATGTTTCACTTGTGAGCCAACAATATTTGGTTAAATGGGAAACATTAGGAAATCGAACAAAAAGGCGACACCTTGAAAGAAGTCTATTGATCACTTGCAAAATTGTTTCAATTGCAAACAACCACCTTTTTCAAGTTCTCAAACTGGAATGTTAATTTGGGGTCAAAATCGCTTTAAACCGACTGAATGCCCGATCCACATCAACAATCAACAGGTAACTCAGACACAACATCTTTTATTTGATCAAAGTAGTTGGAATCATACCAAGCTGCCTCCAGCTAAGTACCCCACCTTGTGATGACTGGTTGGGGAGGTAGAGGTAGGTCAGGGTAATTTATCTTAAAAATATCCATGTGACTTGGAGCCTTCAATATCAGGGAATTGAAATGTCACAGTTTCTGCAACACGATAAAAAGCGTGAGCAATGCTAGGTAGACGAAGAAGTTTAGGATATAAAACTTTTATCTAATCCCTTTCTTTTCACGTATAAGGAGCACCATCCGGCAGAAATAGTCGAATCTTTTCATGTTGAACTCCACTCAGCCAAAGAACACTCATTGATTCATCCAAATACCTTGCAATGAGGGGTGAATATGCTCTTTGAACAGATGACGGGTGAATATGTAACAAAAATATGCAAATATGACCCAAATACGCATAAATATGCAATCATGGTGATATATGCAAAATATGCGAAATAAAAATAGCTGAAATTGATTTTCAAAGCCTCAAAACATACACAATTTGTTGAAACGAGATATTCTATTTAACAGAAAAAATATGCAAATGCATATAAACCACAGCCCTACTGATGATCTTGTGCAACTCAGTTTAACATTGGAATCAAAAGCCATGACCAGCGTGGGCTGCAAATGGCGATGACGACGCGCGACTGCTTGCTTCAGTTTCAAGCTTGATGTTACTTAATATTCTGCGGGACAAAGCGCGTGGCTTGCTACATAGGCGATAGGAAGCGAGAGACATCCACCACGCCGCGCGGAAAAGAGAGCAGTTTCATTGGCCGCTTGCGCCATGCCGCTACCGAGCATCTCGTATGTTATTAGGTGAGTAAAAGGGTCTTTCGAGAGTGAAACGTTGTTCCAATAGTGCAACAAGTCATTGAAAAGTGTCAAGACTGCCTTACGATACTTGGAGGCAGTAGACAATGCAGAATTAAGTATGAAGAGTGACGGTCTTTGAAACAGGATCCAGAGAAATCACAAATGAAAATCATTCGAAAGAAACAATTAACCATAATTGAGTTTCTAAGGTCATATAAAGATGTTAAAATTTTCCCTTCACGATGTGAATGTTTTTTGCTGTGTCTTTACATTAATAAAATAAATAGCTGTGGAGAAAATCTATTTAAATTTGCAATCATCGGTTATAGTGTATGTCTGATAGAACAAATCAAAAACATTAGTCCCCAGAAGTCACCATAACGGGAGTCGACGGTGTAAAAATACATAATGATTTGTAAATATACATAATGCAATTAGTTAATAATATAAATAAGTTAATTCTCCTTACTTGTTCGACTCAAAGATTCTTGTGCCAGACGCTTATACCTGCTTGTGTAACGCAGATGATACCTGACCGACCTGGATACGGACATGGGATGCTTGTGGGCGTGGTGGGCGGAGTCGCGAGGGCCAAGTAGATCTCCGTGACCCGTTTGTTAGGATACTGCTCCGGCTTTCGCCTGGTGTTGATCGGAGAAACCACGGAAAACTACCTATCAGAACAGCCGGCCGCTAGAATTCTCTTCCAGACAGCGACTGAATTCGACCTAGCTGAAAAGCTAGTGTCGCAAATCCTGCCGCCGTCAGGACTCGAACCGAGAACCTCCCGGTCAGAGGAACAACAGTGACATTATTTGATGCACTGAACTACCGCTACCGGTGATACCTTTGTCTAGATATATTGTCTACGCATTGTGTCCGTGCAGACGCAGCTTGCGAGCGTGACCGACCTGGAGGAAGGGAGCTTGTGGGCGTGGTGGGCGGAGTCGAGCGCGTCGTAGCAGACGAAGAGAGATGCATACCTTTGTCTAACTATGTCTACGCATTGTGTCCGTGCAGACGCAGCTTGCGAGCGTGACCGACCTGGAGGAAGGGAGCTTGTGGGCGTGGTGGGCGGAGTCGAGGGCGTCGTAGCTGACGAAGAGAGATGTATGCCTTTGTCTACCTATGTTGTCTACGCATTGTGTCCGTGCAGACGCAGCTTGCGAGCGTGACCGACCTGGAGGAAGGGAGCTTGTGGGCGTGGTGGGCGGAGTCGAGGGCGTCGTAGCTGACGAAGGGAGATGTATGCCTTTGTCTACCTATGTTGTCTACGCATTGTGTCCGTGCAGACGCAGCTTGCGAGCGTGACCGACCTGGAGGAAGGGAGCTTGTGGGCGTGGTGGGCGGAGTCGGCGTCGTAGCTGACGAAGAGAGATGCATACCTCTGTCTACCTATGTTGTCTACTGCAAGGGAGATGCATACCTTGTCTACCTATGTTGTCTACGGATTGTGTCCGTGCAGACGCAGCTTGCGAGCGTGACCGACCTGGAGGAAGGGAGCTTGTGGGCGTGGTGGGCGGAGTCGAGGGCGTCGTAGCTGACGAAGAGAGATGCATGCCTTTGTCTACCTATGTTGTCTACGCATTGTGTCCGTGCAGACGCAGCTTGCGAGGGTGACCGACCTGGAGGAAGGGAGCTTGTGGGCGTGGTGGGCGGAGTCGAGGGCGTCGTAGCTGACGAAGGGAGATGTATGCCTTTGTCTACCTATGTTGTCTACGCATTGTGTCCGTGCAGACGCAGCTTGCGAGCGTGACCGACCTGGAGGAAGGGAGCTTGTGGGCGTGGTGGGCGGAGTCGAGGGCGTCGTAGCTGACGAAGGGAGATGCATGCCTCTGTCTACCTATGTTGTCTACGCATTGTGTCCGTGCAGACGCAGCTTGTGAGCGTGACCGACCTAGAGGAAGGGAGCTTGTGGGCGTGGTGGGCGGAGTCGAGGGCGTCGTAGCTGACGAAGAGAGATGTATACCTTTGTCTACCTATGTTGTCTACGCATTGTGTCCGTGCAGACGCAGCTTGCGAGCGTGACCGACCTGGAGGAAGGGAGCTTGTGGGCGTGGTGGGCGGAGTCGAGGGCGTCGTAGCTGACGAAGAGAGATATATACCTTTGTCTACCTATGTTGTCTACGCATTGTGTCCGTGCAGACGCAGCTTGCGAGCGTGACCGACCTGGAGGAAGGGAGCTTGTGGGCGTGGTGGGCGGAGTCGAGGGCGTCGTAGCTGACGAAGAGAAACGCATACCTTTGTCTACCTATGTTGTCTACGCATTGTGTTCGTGCAGACGCAGCTTGCGAGCGTGACCGACCTGGAGGAAGGGAGCTTGTGGGCGTGGTGGGCGGAGTCGAGGGCGTCGTAGCTGACGAAGAGAAATGCATACCTTTGTCTACCTATGTTGTCTACGCATTGTGTCCGTGCAGACGCAGCTTGCGAGCGTGACCGACCTGGAGGAAGGGAGCTTGTGGGCGTGGTGGGCGGAGTCGAGGGCGTCGTAGCTGACGAAGAGATATATACCTTTGTCTACCTATGTTGTCTACGCATTGTGTCCGTGCAGACGCAGCTTGCGAGCGTGACCGACCTGGAGGAAGGGAGCTTGTGGGCGTGGTGGGCGGAGTCGAGGGCGTCGTAGCTGACGAAGGGAGATGTATGCCTTTGTCTACCTATGTTGTCTACGCATTGTGTCCGTGCAGACGCAGCTTGCGAGCGTGACCGACCTGGAGGAAGGGAGCTTGTGGGCGTGGTGGGCGGAGTCGAGGGCGTCGTAGCTGACGAAGAGAGATGTATGCCTTTGTCTACCTATGTTGTCTACGCATTGTGTCCGTGCAGACGCAGCTTGCGAGGGTGACCGACCTGGAGGAAGGGAGCTTGTGGGCGTGGTGGGCGGAGTCGAGGGCGTCGTAGCTGACGAAGGGAGATGTATGCCTTTGTCTACCTATGTTGTCTACGCATTGTGTCCGTGCAGACGCAGCTTGCGAGGGTGACCGACCTGGAGGAAGGGAGCTTGTGGGCGTGGTGGGCGGAGTCGAGGGCGTCGTAGCTGACGAAGGGAGATGCATACCTTTGTCTACCTATGTTGTCTACGCATTGTGTCCGTGCAGACGCAGCTTGCGAGCGTGACCGACCTGGAGGAAGGGAGCTTGTGGGCGTGGTGGGCGGAGTCGAGGGCGTCGTAGCTGACGAAGGAAGATGTATGCCTTTGTCTACCTATGTTGTCTACGCATTGTGTCCGTGCAGACGCAGCTTGCGAGCGTGACCGACCTAGAGGAAGGGAGCTTGTGGGCGTGGTGGGCGGAGTCGAGGGCGTCGTAGCTGACGAAGGGAGATGTATGCCTTTGTCTACCTATGTTGTCTACGCATTGTGTCCGTGCAGACGCAGCTTGCGAGCGTGACCGACCTGGAGGAAGGGAGCTTGTGGGCGTGGTGGGCGGAGTCGAGGGCGTCGTAGCTGACGAAGAGAGATGTATGCCTTTGTCTACCTATGTTGTCTACGCATTGTGTCCGTGCAGACGCAGCTTGCGAGCGTGACCGACCTGGAGGAAGGGAGCTTGTGGGCGTGGTGGGCGGAGTCGAGGGCGTCGTAGCTGACGAAGAGAGGATGCATGCCTTTGTCTACCTATGTTGTCTACGCATTGTGTCCGTGCAGACGCAGCTTGCGAGCGTGACCGACCTGGAGGAAGGGAGCTTGTGGGCGTGGTGGGCGGAGTCGAGGGCGTCGTATCTGACGAAGAGAGATGCATGCGTTTGTCTACCTATGTTGTCTACGCATTGTGTCCGTGCAGACGCAGCTTGCGAGCGTGACCGACCTGGAGGAAGGGAGCTTGTGGGCGTGGTGGGCGGAGTCCGGGGGCGTCAGCTGACGGGAGATGCATACCTTTGTCCTATGTTGTCTACGCATGGTTTCCGTGCAGACGCAGCTTGCGAGCGTGACCGACCTGGAGGAAGGGGCTTGTGGGCGTGGTGGGCGGAGTCGGGCGTCGTAGCTGACGAAGAGAGATGCTTCCCTTTGTCATACCTATGTTGTCTACGCATTGTGTCCGTGCAGAAGCAGCTTGCGAGGCGTAACCGACCTGGAGGATGGGAGCTTGGGCGTAGTGGTGGGCGGAGTCGAGGGCGTGTGGCTGACGAAGAGAGACGCATACCTTTGTCTACCTATGTTGTCTACGCAGTGTGTCCGTGCAGACGCAGCTTGCGAGCGTGACCGACCTGGAGGAAGGGAGCTTGTGGGCGTGGTGGGCGGAGTCGAGGGCGTCGTAGCTGACGAAGAGAAACGCATACCTTTGTCTACCTATGTTGTCTACGGATTGTGTCCGTGCAGACGCAGCTTGCGAGCGTGACCGACCTGGAGAAATGGAGCTTGTGGGCATGGTGGGTGGAGTCGAGGGCGTCGTAGCTGACTAAGAGAGATGCATGCCTTTGTCTACCTATGTTGTCTACGCATTGTGTCCGTGCAGACGCAGCTTGCGAGCGTGACCGACCTGGAGGAAGGGGCTTGTGGGCGTGGTGGGCGGAGTCCGGGGGCGTCGTAGCTGACGAAGGGAGATGCATACCTTCGTCTATGTTGCCTACGCATTGTGTCCGTGCAGACGCAGCTTGCGAGCGTAACCGACCTGGAGATGGGAGCTTGTGGGCGTGGTGGGCGGGCGGAGTCGAGGAGCGTCGTAGCTGACGAAGAGAGATGCATGCCTTTGTCTACCTATGTTGCCTACGCATTGTGTCCGTGCAGACGCAGCTTGCGAGCGTGACCGACCTGGAGGAAGGGAGCTTGTGGGCGTGGTGGGCGGAGTCGGGGGCGTCGTAGCTGACGAAGAGAGATGTATGCCTTTGTCTACCTATGTTGTCTACGCATTGTGTCCGTGCAGACGCAGCTTGCGAGCGTGACCGACCTGGAGGAAGGGAACTTGTGGGCGTGGTGGGCGGAGTCGAGGGCGTCGTAGCTGACGAAGGGAGATGCATGCCTCTGTCTACCTATGTTGTCTACGCATTGTGTCCGTGCAGACGCAGCTTGTGAGCGTGACCGACCTAGAGGAAGGGAGCTTGTGGGCGTGGTGGGCGGAGTCGAGGGCGTCGTAGCTGACGACGGGAGATGTATGCCTTTGTCTACGTATGTTGTCTACGCATTGTGTCCGTGCAGACGCAGCTTGCGAGGGTGACCGACCTGGAGGAAGGGAGCTTGTGGGCGTGGTGGGCGGAGTCGAGGGCGTCGTAGCTGACGAAGGGAGATGTATGCCTTTGTCTACCTATGTTGTCTACGCATTGTGTCCGTGCAGACGCAGCTTGCGAGCGTGACCGACCTGGAGGAAGGGAGCTTGTGGGCGTGGTGGGCGGAGTCGAGGGCGTCGTAGCTGACGAAGATGGGCCCCAAGCGCAGCGCGGGCGGCAGCCAGTAGGCGTCGGCGTCGCGCATGGGCGGGCGCAGCAGCTCCCACTTGTCGGCGTCGGCGGGGGCGGCGGCGGCGCCCGCGCGGGGCACGCAGCGCGCGTGCTCGGCGTGCAGCTGGAAGCCCCGCTCGCAGCACTTGCTCACGTCCCACACGTTCCTGAGCGTCTCCGAGCCCCCGACGATGGCGCGCGCCGCGGCCACGCAGCACAACAGCACCGCCGCCACGCTCACGCACCTGCTCCGCCACGTGCCCATGCTCAGCCCTTAGTGGTCACTAGCGCACAGCGCCACTGCACCTCAGGAGATATAATAACCTCGCACTTGACACTAAAGAACTTGTGGATGGAGGGTTGACTTTTTTTTCGGTGAGGCGCATACTCCCTGCAACATCACTGCTCACTGCCACTGCACTTCCGCAGACGCAATAACCCCGCACTTGGCACTAAATCACTTGGGGATGGAGGGTTGCCTTTTTTTCGATGAGGAGCATACTCGCTTCAGCTTCACTGCTGAATGCCACTGCACCTCAGCAGATCCAATAACCACGCACGTGACACTAAAGCACTTAGGATTGGAGGGTTGCCTTTCATTTCGGTGTGGCGCATACTCGCTACGTTATCACTGCTCACTGCTACGACACCACAGGAGACGCACTAACCACGCACTTCACTAAGGCACTTCAGAGCTACCTCAGCTCAAGGTTCATGGGGTTGTATTTCTTTACGTGAAGGCGCAAACTCGACCTGCCATCACTCCAACATTAATAATTCTGCAGCCATCACGGCATACACGTAAATGTTAAAGAGTGACACTAAAAAACCAGAGGGCGTGAGTTTCGGAGAGGCGCATGCCTTTACGCCGAAGCACATGCTCGGTACACTATTAATATTTCTTTCCATTAGGCACCACTACACCACACAGTGGATTCTTTGCTGTGAGCCGCGCACACACGGGTCACCATTACTAATTATTATACCGCTATTAGAACACCACAGTAGCTCTTTTTAGAAACACGCTAAACATTGTCACATTTCAGAGGCTTTCTCGGCGCTTTGTTCGGGGATAAACTGGATGCTACGCTAAGTTGATCTGCGTTAGTTGCAGCTTGCCCCAGAATAGGTCAGTTAATGCAATTAGATCGCAGTTGGCTAGTGAGTCGTGCAAAAGTGGAATAAGAAAAGCCCAACTGTAAAGAGAGATCAATAAATTACAAACTTCAGAACTCTCTCAATGTTTCGTCAGAACAATGTGATGTCCTTCGCAATACAACACATTCATACACCCGAAAGAAAGAAATACCCAAGTCCTAGAAGAAAGCGGATATGTTCACAGACGGTTGGTATAGAATCGTCATCAGTTTACTCCGACAAAATATATCATAAATATTATCAAACTATATCATTCGCAACTACAATCGTTGAAAAGGATAAAAATTAGTTACCGCAAAGCTCGGGGAATCTCAATGCTCCGAGCTAGACCGGTCTCCAACGCACCCGAGTGGAAGACTGTGCAGAACTGCAGTTCCGATCGGCGCGCAGCGCGTCGAGTAACCAGGGCGATGGACACGGAGCCCGGCGCAGACGACTGCGACAACCGACGCGCGGCGCTGCGCACGGCCGACTGCGCTCGCTGCGCCTCTGCTGCACCGCTTCTGCCCCTCCCCCTCGCAAGTGGCCTTGCTGCGCAACCTTTCCTCCTGGCGGAGGTCTCCGCCGTCGGCCATCGCACCGCGCCGCGCCGCACAGTGCTCTGGAACGGAACCAACGCGCGCGCAACGGACTCGGATGGTTCATTGATTTTTTCGTTTTTATTGATTGATTGATTTTTTCGTGTTTCCGGGCACTGCTTTGCGGGTCAACTGCTTCGGTCTTTAGTCCCGCTAGTGTAGTGCATGTTTTTTCTCCTGAGATGGCGGTGATCTTCCTCCGCTGGATGGTGAGACCCGGCGTCGACCTACCGTCGGCTAGTGGGGTTTCCCCCTAATCAGGACTCTCCCACCAGCGGGGCACCGCCGCAGCCGGGACAAGCTCTGAGCTTCCGACCGGTCTCCCGGAATATGTGGTAGTGTGTACAACCATGCCCGAGGGAGGGCTCGAACGCGCGCCCCTTCGGTCCGAAATCACTACAACACTACTGTCTTAGCGATCTCGGCCACCTGGCTGGCTATTTATTTTTGTTACGAGTGGTAAAGGAGAACATTTTATTTTGCGAGGAGGAAAGGTTGCGACACGAGGTCGATTGTCTGAGTGGTGCAATAAAAGCACTTTTACCACGTGTGTCATACACCATTTTTTTAGACCATGTTTTCCTTTCATACACCATTTTTTCCCTTTCTGTCGTTTTTGTCCATTTCTCCTTTTTTCAATTTTCCTTTGTGTCCCTTCTGTCCCGTTAGTGTGTTTGTCCCTTTTTCACCCGTTGTCACCATGTTCATCGCCCCTTTTGTTCTCTCTGTCCCTTTTGTCTCTTCTGTCGCTTTTGACCTCTTTGTCCCTTTTGTTCCTTTCGTCTCTTTTGTCCCTTATGCGCCTTTTGTCCCTCCCATTACCTGTGTTCTTTTGTCTCTTTTCACACCTTGTTCCTTTGCCTTTTTTGCCTTCTGTCCCCTGTCCTTTCTACCCCATTTGTCCCTTTCTTCTTTTTGTCCCCTCTGTTCCATCTGTCCCCTTGGTCCCTATTATTCCTTCTGTCTCTTCTATCCATTTTGTACCCTTTCTCCCTTTTGTATCCTTCGTTTTTGTTCTCTTTGTCCCTTTGCTTTTTGTCCCTTTGTTCTTTTGTCCTGTTGTCCTTTTGTCCTTTTTGGTCCTTTCTATCAGACGAAAGTATTTTATTCTTTTTGTTGCAGTCACAGATTTATCAGAACACTTGAGCACCTTTAGCTACAGTGCTGAAAATTGAACGTTTTAAGTAGGTTTTAGGTATGCTCTGAAGGAGCTGCTTTCAGTAGTAGGTGTCTAAAAAAATTCTGAATTTAGAATATCTTTATTTATGATACGAGTGGTAAAATTGAAATTTTATTTTGTGAGTAGAAAATGTTGCGGCATGAGACCGAAAAGCCGTGTGGCGAAATTATACGAGCACAAAAATATAACTTTTATTACATGTGTCACACACTGTTCTTTAGACAGCCTTACTGACTTTTCTTTCATTTTAATTCAATATATAAATCACTTAATTAGTTACCACGTTACACTGAAATCAGTTGTAGCTGATCACACGAAAATATTTTATTTTCTTTGTTGCAATTACAGATTTTTAGAACATTTGAGCATCGTCTCAATTAATGTTAGAGCACTAGAGCTAAGAATTGAATTTTTAGATTGTTATGCTGGTCCCAAAAGAAATCACTTTTACTGGAGGCTCTCAACAACATATTTAATGAACAAAATGATTGTTTCTTACACGATCTAGATTGCTATTGTTGTTGTTCTTTTGTCTGAATATATCGGTTTCCGCAAAACACACTTAATCTTAATCTTGCAATCAACAAACAAGTCACGAACTTACTACAAAAATAAATTATATTTTTTAACCAAATGCACTTCACAATATTATTGATAGTTTATTCTGAATCAGAATCGGAAGACGTAAACAGCTGTGCTTATATAAGTAATGAGAAATTAAATGAGGAAATTCAAAACTCTTTATTAGGGTCTCAGACAGTAAGTTCATAGTCAGTAGCAGTATGCCAAGGACGAAAAAAAAGAAACAAAACAAAGCAGTCATGTGCAAGTTAACAAGAAGTTTAACTTCGTGGATTTGTTTGAGGTTTTTTGAGACTTTTTTCTACTAGAGTACTTCATTAAATTTCGTGTAAATGTTTTGTCCTGTCATTGCTTATGAAGTAGAAAACTCGTAGACGATATAAAATATACATATGACAGTTTGCCAACAGTTGGCAAACACGAAGAGAAACTGTTGTTTCCTAGGGAAAGACTGCTGGTTGATCATGGAGGTGACATAACCTTACTCAAAAGCTACGGAGGATAGTGTTCATCTACTGTCGCAGAACAGTACATTGAGGAGCCAGTGGGTAATAAAGTTAGAATCGGCTCGATAATTGCATTTAGTGCAGAGCCGCCGGATGCAGGGTAATCCACCAAAACTCTCACTACAGCCAACTATGAGCATTTTTTTCTGAAAGAAGAAGCAAAACCGTTAGAACTTAACTGCTTCATATGCCCCGTCCACTTCAGTGCGGACTAACCACCGCTTGCTTTACCCCGGCCTCTCCCTCCGACAACCACAGGCATTTAGCAGCGAAGCACGGCTTTAGATGAAGATGCAAACCGATGCAAGTCATGTGTACATCCTGGTCAGGAGGATACAATGCCTTGTCGATCACAGCTAAATCGATGTCTGGCATTCAAAAATGAAAAAAGTTGCTCATACCTTTCCTTAAGATATCTACATCGATTGAAGAAAGAAAATTCAAAATTCAGTTGAATAGAAATGTGAGTTGTCAAATGAGAGCGCTGCGCGTTAATGGGTGAATGAGTAATGCAAATAATTGTTATTTACAACGTATTGAAACTTGTTGTATTCAGACACTTGATTGGAGAGTTATAATTGTTATAATTCTACTGTACTGTAAGATGCTATGTTATGAATATCGAGAAATTCATCAACTTTTTCGTAAATATTCCAAAATATGACTTATTTCACACGTGTATTTTTGTTTAAAATACTAATATGACATTTCATGAAAAGCCTATAATACATTTGGATATTCATCTTAAAGAATGTGACAGGCTAACGTTAATAGAACATGAGTCATAGTTATTAGAAATTCTCTTTATTTTCAACTTTTGGGGTAAAATTACTAACAATTTCAAAATCTATATAACTTGTCAGAGAAAATTATAATTAACTTAAACTGTTAACTTAACTTAGAGACACATAGTTTTTCTTTTTGTAATTTCGCTCACTAACTTCATTTCAACCATACTCGTGAGACATTTATGAAAACGAGATTTTAGACTTACTCATAGAGAAAACTCGTTTGATTCATTCCACGAGGCAAACGCCAACTCAACCAGTTGATTTCAACTCTTTGATGTGTGGCATGTCTTCTCAGAAATTATTTGTCGATGATTTCTTCGAGAGATTTTCGCACAAACATGCTAGCTGCAATAATTATAAATTTATTTTTTGGATCAGATACAGCTACATACGTTTGGTTAGGACAACTATCACTCAGAAAATGAAACATTTTTGAATTGGTTTTGAAAATTGTTTTGTTAGCTGTCTTGTAGATATCTTTCTATGCGTAGCTCAAAAATATCACGACAAAGAAATGCCATATGTTGATTGATAATATAAAAATAGATTTATTGTGTATTCATAAGCGTTTGGTTCTAATGTGAAGGAGAGTAAAATTTTTGGTAAGATGAAACTAGAGCCTCGTATACACGTATCCCCTGTCTGTTTCATTCTCTTCAATGCTAATTTGGTGGCTGATATTTCAAACAAGACATCACAGATATATGTGCAAAATGATTTTAAGTCGCCATGTCAAGAGGCGTCCGAAATATATGGACTAACATTATCGTAGTTACATTAAATGTTGCAACTTTTTCATTGATAGTACGTTATCTCTACATTGTAGTACATTATTTAGCCGTAAATGTCGTTTAGAATTTTAATCAATATTCTACAGACATTAAAGATCGAGAAATTTGGAGTATTAGATAACTGAGATCTACTTGTTTTATATTATTTATTTTGTCCTCGTAAAAGCTATTCTCAGACCAGTGTGTCTCTTCTCAGAAAACCAGTTTCGTGTCGACAAAAAGTCAGGAAGGTATCGCTGTCAGTAGAGGCTACTAAACATGATGGTATAAGGAAAGTTTTTTCTCTTCTTCAGCCTTGCAGCTTTCGATGGTTTGCTGTCCAATTCTGCTGGGTACATTTGAGAAAATATAATGAAACTTTTTATTTAATTGCATTAGTGAAAATGAGCTTTGTTTTAGGGGGAAGATTGAAACTTGTGAACTTCCCTTTTAGATGGCACGACATTTAATTAGATATAGAATATTATGCTTAATTCATATTTGTCAAAAATAAAGTAGTAAATAAGAACGGTTAGTTTCAAGATGATATATGACTATCAGCAATTCTTACACATTGTTGCATGATGAAGTTTTTATTACATTAAATAGTCTCAAACAAAATATCTAAATGAGAATTTATTATATCTGAAGAAATATTTTGACTACTTTTCTTCTCATTCCTTAACTAAAACATGCAATTTATGATGAATGTCAAAATTCGTAAGACAAGAGTGATATAATTTTTCGTTGAGTTTTCGAAGAAATCATTCAAGAGGTTGTCTGCGTAATCCTGAGGATGACAGAGAAAAATAATCCTTCGGGAACAATAAGAACCCTTCCTCGGCGCTAGCTGTGGGGAAGACATTCCTGGTGTTGCAACATTGCATGAAACTTCAAGAAAGAAACATAGGATAAAATCAACTAAAATATTTAAAATTAGTTAATTCCTTTTCAACTCTAATGACAATGCATGAATCTAGCGTGTAACAATTTCAAATGAAAGTACTAGTGACGTTTGTTTGGCAATGTTGGTAGTTTGCGATGTTACATAATTGCATCTCTACTAATAAAGCAAAGCTCATCTCAATTGAAATGAAAGAAAAACAAATTCCCACCAGCTTCAGCAGTGGCATGAATAATGATATTAGTGATACAGCATATATTGCGAGCAATTATGGCGACGAGAATTGCGGGGAAATTTAAGATGGCTACAAGAAAACAAAAAAAAAAAAAAATTGGCAAACGGAAGCCACTAGTAGTGACTTCTTGTGATTACAATTTTGTATGGTGGTTGTGTTACTAATCCCAAGTTTATGCAAACAATATTTATAATTTGTTTGTTTTTCTTCTTTGCACATTTTAGACGTAACTTTAAAATAAATAAAAGTTATTCTAAATATTAAAATCAAAGAGTTTTTGTGTAGAAAAACATTGTTCATGCACTGATCCAAATTACGTAATTTTTATTTGAAATGAAAGGTTCCAGATGTATTACCGCGTACTATTATTAATCGGTTTTGAAGAATTGTGATAAGCCAAAAGACCCCCTTATATGAATAATTTAAAAGGACATCCCTTATAATTTATTTATGACCGTAAAGGTATGCAGTATGCATTGTAAGGTATGCATTGTTGTTCTAGTTAAGGATTTTAAATAAACAACAAACGTCGTGTGTATACATATAAATGCACGTATCGGACATCAAATATCTTGCAGATAGGAAGACAAAACCCATGCAGAAAGGAAATTAGTACAGGCGGCCTACTCGTCACTGGAAGAATCGAGAAAAGACACCTCTGATCGCAGACGCCGAGCTGGTGGGTTAGATAAAAGTCAGTATTCGTGTTGAAGTGATCGTGATAGCAAACAATGCGTAGATTGTATTGAGAGTATTAGTATGATCTTTAATTCAGGATAGTAATACTAATAACATTGCTATTTTTATTCTGCGAATTGTTTGAAAATATTAGATATTGCGTCGAAAATTTTATATAACTTTAACAATTGTACTTGTAAATGTAATATCATCATGTATTTGTAAATGATCATATCATCAATATAATCATTCGTATTAATAGTTTATGTAGAAAATGTATTTAGATAATGTAGAGAAAATTAGGCGAGGGATACTTGAGAATAGATGAAAGACGTCTAAGGCATTCGGACGGAACAGGACCTCACGAGAAGCACGCAGAAGATTTTAACAGGTTTTGTTAGTTAATCTACATCAAATAAACGTTATATTCTTTTTTCCATAAAAAGGTCAATTATTTAATAGAGGCATTGCAATCAATCCAAGTATGTTTATTTAAAATAAGTTTCCAGAAATTATCGCTTCGTGTGAACGGCCCATCAGCATACCACAACGGATTGATTGATTTTTTCCTTTTTCCGGGCGCGTCAACTGCTTTGGTCAATAGTCCCGTTAGTGTAATGCATGTTTTTTTCTCGGAAGATGGCGATGATCTTCCCCCGCTGGATGGCGAGATCCGGCGCCGACCTGCCGTCGGCTAGTGGGGTTTCCCCCTAACTAGGACTCTCCCACCAGCGGGGAACCGCCCCAGTCGGGACAAGTTCTAAGCTCCCGGCCGGTCTCCCGGAATATGTGGTAGTGTAGTGCATGTTAGTGTGTGTGTGCACGCAAGGGGAGAGGATAGGACAAGGAAGAGGAAGGAAAGATCGCGCGCGGTCCATGGCCCGTTTGTTAGGGTACTGCTCCGGCATTCGCCTGGTGTTGATCGGAGAAACCACGGAAAACTACCGTTCAGAGTAGAGTTTTCCGTGGTCCTCCTCCAGACAGCGACTGAATTCGACCTAGCTTGAAAGCTGGTGTCGAAAATCCTGACACCGTCAGGACTCGAACCTAGGATCTCCCGGTCAGAGGCGCTGCAGTGACATCAGTTGATGCACTGAGCTACCACTCCCGGTACGACAACGGAAGTGGTACAATAGGAAGTGGTACATAGTAGGAATATTTGAATTGAGAAATAATTATTACATTATTTATATTATGCATGAGCAAAAATGGGCAACATTCACAAAAATAAAATATCTCGTGAAAATTCAAATTGGAAAAATATATTACCGAATAAATACTAAATGTTAATAATATATTATAAAATAAATAGAATAAAATTTCTTCTGCCATCATTTATTTATTGTTTTGTTTTGTGAGATGCAATAAATCGTAGTTTTATCTCGGGACGGTCAAGTTTGTGAGGATGAAATTGTAGTTATGTTTACAAAGGGCATTACTGTGGAAACACACAATACATTAGAAGATGAATAGCTTATTCACCGATTATTATGTCTCGACTTTTAAATACCAGGTACGTGAGCCCATGTGCAGCTTTGCTACAGAAATTTCGTCTATAATATGTCTGAACAATAATTGTGTACATTATTACGTAATTATTACGCTCTGTTGTCCACTAAACTGTTTATGTGCAGCAAGTGATTTTACTGAGGATAATGCTTTAAGGGCATTGCTTCAATATCAGTTAAAGTGCACCGAGAACAATGCTTGGTTTAATTTAAACAATTTTATTGGCACCAAAATTATATCACGGAACGTTTGCTAAATCGACTGTAGAATTTTGAAGACCAGGAAAATATCTCAAATTTTTAGATTTATAAAATACTCACTTCAATAGATTTCTTATCAATTGCCGTCAATATTTGACACTAGTATTAATTAAGACATTAATTAATACAAACAAATTAAATATATTAACTCATTACATGATATTAATAATTAAATAATCTTTACTACTCCTCATTGAAATGTTAGCTTAAGCTGTTGTGTGTTGATATAACGAGTCTATTGAACTGTATGATTGCTGTAAATGAATACACAACTACACTTTTGATCAGTTTTGGAGAATACACTACGCAAAAGAAAATTTAGATGCTGCGTCATTTTTGTAGGAGCAGTGTGGCATTAAGATGAAATTTGGGGAGGGACTTGGGCGTCTCCACCGGTATGCACGCGTTTTCGATGGAAATTTCCAGATGAACATCTGATCAACAAAACGTTTACCGGCCTTTGTAAGCATTCTTCCAAGCTACTATTGCGATTTACTTTTTAATGATTATAAATATATGTGCCTTATTCAGAGTAAGCACAAAAAAATCGTCCACATCAAATTAATTTGCGGAAAATAATGAAACTTTCGGCAACATCTTCCCAACTCATTGAATCAGCAATTCCGACGATCGTTTCTTTCTATGCTCAATCACCCTTTCATTTCCTTTTACTCACTCGCACCAAGCTTATCCGGTTTCTCAACAAATCAAAAATGTTGCAGTATACAAAACAATATATAGGTCTTCTAGTAATAATATAACTGTCATGGAACAGCGTGAAATTTCGTGCGAAAAGAAAGCTGTTGCACTGTGTTTACATAGAAAAAGCAGAGGGATAGATATAGAAACCAATTTTGCTTTTCTGATTTGGTATTCTTAAAACAATTTTCTGAGCATTTCATAAATATCGAAATTTTATCTAAATGTTTCTACGTAATACTTCTTCTCTGGGTTGTTTCTATTCCAGATTTTCTCCACAGATTTATCTGATTTGTCAAAAATTCTCTTCACATTTGATAGCAATACATTATAAATATTTACTTTGTTAACCGTTAGTTTTACATCTAAAAAATAATGGTCCAAGAGAATTTCACATGCTTGTACACTTCAGAGAAATATTGCTTACGTTGATAGAAGGATAGGCTTCTTCATCGATCGTACACACGGCACGAGGAAAGGCTAAGCAATTCACACCAATTTTGAGTATTTTCTTCCGTGCATTTTCCTTTTCTTCTCCCTCTCCCAACCTCTTCCTTATGACTCACCATAACCACACACCTAGCAAATTTCCCTTCCAATAAAGTGTATTCACTGAACTAAAAACGTATCGCTTCTTTTTCATTTCTAAGACATTCTCAATCTTCAGGTGGAATCTACCTTTATTGTGAGATGAAACAAAACTTACTCTTGAAATCAAAGTATGCACTTTAAAATCATTCACCATTAAGTACATGAATCACACTATCACCTCTTTCGTACAGTTAATCTCGTCTCGTTAATCGAGTCGGCCGAAAGCAACAAAAATATGAGTTTTTTCACAAGCGGCTACTCCTTATTTTCTTGACGCAGTCTCGGAGAGTGGATACAAAAACATCGAATTTACTTAACACAATTTCCTAGTATATATCAATGCTTATAAAACTAAATGTATAGTCAGCTGCTTACAGGTGCGAGATGAAAGATACCTCAGTAGCACACGAGGTCGTAGAAATATTTGAGTTTGACGGTTCATGAACAAGAGAAGGTACGGCTTCAGAAGCAGCGAAAGACTGAGGATCAGTAGAGCCTTCAGGGACTGCCACAGAGGCATGAGAAGAATCCTCGTTGGTAGGCACGGGAGTAGACAAAGTATTCACTTTTGTAACAGAGGAAAACACTAAGCACTTCGTTTCTAGGCACAAGGAAAATGGAACACAGCGCCCGACGCAAAGCCAGAGCACGGACGCAGCGCGCGCCACGTCGAGGCAGGTGCCCACAATGGCGAACACGAAGGCGCTCTGGGCGGCGAAATCCTCCGCCCACTCGGACGAGCCGTGGAAGCGACGGCTGCGCGCACGCCACGCCACGGCCGCCACAACCAGCTCCAGCACGCCCGCCGTCAGCAGCAGCTTCACGTACAGCACGGCGCTAGGCACACAGATACACACTCAGATCCACCACGCCCAACGTCATCTGCAGCTTCACGCACAGCACGGCGCTAGACACACAGATACACGCTCAGATCCACCACGCCCGCCGTCAGCAGCAGCTTCACGTACAGCACGGCGCTAGACACACAGATACACGCTCAGATCCACAACGCCCGCCAGCAGCAGCGGCTTCACACACAGCACGGCGCTAGGCACACAGATACACGCTCAAATCCACCACGCCCACCGTCAGCAGCAGCTTCTCGCACAGCACGGCGCTAGGCACACAGATACACACTCGGATCCACCACGCCCGCAGGCAGCAGCGGCTTCACACACAGCACGGCGCTAGACACACAGATGGACATTCAACTCCACCGTCAGCAGCAGCTTCACGTACAGCACGGCGCTAGACACACAGATACACACTCAGATCCACCACGCCCGCCGGCAGAAGCAGCTTCACGTACAGCACGGCGCTAGACACACAGATACACACTCAGATCCACCACGACCGCCGTCAGCAGCAGCTTCACGTACAGCACGGCGCTAGACACACAGATACACACTCAGATCCACCACGCCCGCCGTCAGCAGCAGCTTCACGTACAGCACGGCGCTAGACACACAGATACACACTCCAGATCCACTGTTGCCCAACGTCATAATCTGCGGCTTCACGTACAGCACGGCGCTAGGCACACAGATGCACACTCAGATCCACCATGCCCAACGTCATCTGCAGCTTCACGCACAGCACGGCGCTAGACACACAGATATACGCTCAGATCCACCACGCCCGCCGTCAGCAGCAGCTTCACGTACAGCACGGCGCTAGACACACAGATGGACATTCAACTCCACCGTCAGCAGCAGCTTCACGTACAGCACGGCGCTAGACACACAGATGCACACTCAGATCTAACCACGCCCGCCGTCAGCAGCAGCTTCACGTACAGTACGGCGCTAGACACACAGATGCACACTCAGATCCACCACACCCGCCTTCACCAGCGGGTTCACTCATAGTATGGCGCTAGACAAACAGACACAGCTCCACCACACCCGCCGTCATCAGCAGCTTCACGTACAGCACGGCGCTAGACACACAGATACCACTCAGATCCACCACCCACGCCGTCAGTAGCAGATTTACCTTCAGCACGGCGCTAGACACACACAGATACACCCTCAGATTCACCGCGCCAGCCGTCAGCAGCAGCTTCACGTACAGCGCGGCGCTCGACGCACAGATACACACTCAGATCCACCACGCCCGCCGTCAGCAGCAGCTTCACGTACAGCACGGCGCTAGACACACAGATGCACACTTAGATCCACCACGACCGCCGTCAGCAGCAGCTTCACGTACAGCACGGCGCTAGACACACAGATACACACTCAGATCCACCACGACCGCCGTCAGCAGCAGCTTCACGTACAGCACGGCGCTAGACACACAGATACACACTCAGATCCACCACGCCCGCCGTCAGCAGCAGCTTCACGTACAGCACGGCGCTAGACACACAGATACACACACACATACTTGATTAAGATGGACCCTTCCTGCCCAGCGCCAGCAGTCAAAATATGCCTCATCTACTAAAAGTTCGCGCCGCCGGCTCTCGCGAGTGGGGACAAGGACAGTGGTTATCGCGACGCAGTACTCTTTACATTTGCGTGAGACGTGATGCCCTGACATGCTACGCGAGTTTTCATGGTTGCGAGTTTTCGTGCGAAAGAGCAACCGATTCATCCTCTCATAAACTGGGGGTCACCGATTCGCTTCGCGCTCATGCGCGTAGGCCGAACGGTTCTTCGTCCAAAGAATAATTTCAAAGATCGAGGCCGCAGGTGCACCGCATTCCACTGACAGCTAGTTGGGGCGTACACCCTCCCGCATGGGGCCGTGCAGGACTTTACGCACCGAAAATGCAACGGCAATTTTTTGTGCCAATTGAGATAGCGCACCATGAGTGTCGCTCCGCCACTGCTCCCGGTAGATGATTCTAAGCAATTACGGTAAGGCACTTGGATCAGAGGAGGGGATCAATGCCTTCGTTTTGTCGCGTGTGTTGCCCCAAAACGCTCCCATCTAATATATATGTATATACATATATATTATGTCGATCATGATTTTCATTTTGTAATTAAAATTCAATACATAATTTAAATAACATACAAGCATAATCAGACTCAATATTTCATTTAAATCAGAACCAATATTTTTACTTTCTCAGTACTGCTTACGTAGGAGAGACAAAGTTGTGTAATGCTGCGCGAAAAAACGGTAAATTTTCGGTTGAAAAAGTAATATTTCTGGGCCCTGATAACGAAAAAGTAGATAGATTCAGATGCTAAGATTAGGAGAAAAAAAACCTAAACACTGGGTTAGCCGGAATCCATGTTTTTGTGGGATACCGAAAAATTGTTTGGTGGCAAAACGTCCGTCAGTCTGTCTGTCGCGGAAATAACAATGAATAATTATCCAATGAATATTTAATAAGGTTATTAAAATTTGTTAATATTTAATTAGGTGATAATATTAAATATGTTATCAATTGTTCACCTTTCAGTGTAGCATTGCAAAACATTTTCCTCAAGCACGTTATCATTCCAGTATCATGTAATGATAAGCAAAATTGAAAAATTGGAAAAATCAGTGCTTTCATCTACTTGAAACGAAAAGAAGGGACTTAGTTTAATTTTTCGAACTACTGAAGATTTAGTGTCATCAGCAATGTCGCTAATTCTCCTGAAAACTATATTGTTAAATAAGGGAATTGTTTCGATTTTTCGACCGTTTTCTTCACCAAACGTAGATCCAACATCTTTAGTACAACAAGAAATTAATTTTTCGGCGATTTTATGTTTTTTACCGCTTTTAGCAATAAGGTAGCTGGTCTTATATGACTGATTGAATTTCTTTAACTGTATTACCTTAATTTGCAGATGAAAGAAGTTACGTTCGGTCATTTTGATAGTCATTGAAGAAAACTAATGTCTTCTTGTTTACAGTTTGGATGTTTTGCATCTAAACGGCTCATTAGCAAAGACAGCTTCATGCTCCCAATTCATAAAATTTCTCCACATTGACTCCATTTTTTCACACTCTTCATCACCTCTGCTTCACAGAAAGCATGCTGAATTTGTTTAGATAACAAATTATTAATTTTGTTGAGAAATGGTGCGCGAACAATGCTCACCTCCGGAAGCCTCGTCCTGAGGTGTGCTTCTCTGCGCGGGCTCTCTCCACCATGGTTGTGTCCCTTCGCAGCTCCCTGATGCTGCAGGTGGTGAAGATCAAGCAGATGGTGTTTATCACCACCAGGATACCCATCGGCGTGTAGTAGTAAAACAGAGCCCCAAGGTTGTCATCCGTCTCGTTGACATCACCTGGAAACGAAAGTGTAAGACTTATCTAGCGGTTTTTCAACATAACACGCACATTGGAGAGGAAAGGGTTTCTAAAGTGATTTACACTTTTTATGTACACACGAAGATACTTTGTAGCTAGACGTACATTCTCTACATTAAGGTTGTCTGCTTTGAGAGTATGAATTGTTTCCATTGGGGTAGGAAAATTCAGGAACCCTTTTGGAAGCACGTTTTTGATGTACTACGTATCATTGCCAACACGGTGCTTTGTGGTTCGAGATAATTTAGGAAAGCAAGGGTTTCTTCGTGAGTCTGAAGAGATAATGTCCAGAAGGGCCATATCAACAATGTATGATTGGAGGTAGTACTTTTACGTCCATCTGACTGTTAAAGCCCATACAAATTTAGACAAATATTCCGATCGGCAAAAGTTTTGCGAGAGTAGTTCCAGCATTATCGTCATTGACTGGCTCAAATGGACACTTTAGCAGTAGACCTACTGTCACATACCAGAAATGACGAACATTGGATTTAGGCAAATAAAGGTCGAAATGTTGTAGATATTGCATAAGACGTGAGTTTATATGGTACAGATACGCAGATGACACCGTAGCAACGCGAGTTCCTCCTGAGACGTGGGTCTCTATGGTGCAGATACGCAGATGTCACCGTAGCAACGCGAGTTTGTGTGGGAAGACACCGTAGTAACTGGGAGAGCTGTTAAGTACACACGCAAGGTGCACCGTAGCAACGCGAAACAACGAGCTCGTTTGGAGTCAAATGCAAGGTGCACCATAGCAACGCGAAAAAAACAATAGAGAGAAAAAGCACTGGGAGCTTTGAAGGGTGCAGCAGATTGGGAATTAGGGAGGCGGGATTTACATTTATTATTAGTAATCAATAGGGAACGGATTTTTATGTAAATACATATTTTTACAGGGACAAGACACCTGCATTCAGTAATGTTTTTTACACTTAACACGACATTCTGAACGAATTGGAACCATTTTTATTTTACATATTTTTACATATTTTGGTATAATTACATATGTTTACATATTTTATCTATAGCTACATATTTCGTTGCATTTTAATATATTTATAGGTCGAAAATGAACATTTCACTTGTGATGTTCTAAATATATGTTACTTGAAAACTAACTTAGTTACTGAAATACTTGAAAAATACGCAATGCGCTTGTATTAACACCGGACAATCGCTATTCATTGTCAAACTTATCTCCCCTGCCCCCATCTGCTTCTTGGAAACAGCGTACACGGGATCAACGACGAGCGGATGTAGTATGTGAAGCAGAAGGAACTTCAACCACGTGATTATTCATGCTTCATAGACCCCATGCGTAACTCGATAAAAAATTCTGATCATTGTCTTATCCCTTTCCGGGAGTTGGGAGGGGGAGTATGCTCCCTTTACCCCCCCTTCTATCACAGGCTACATGGTACTATTCACTTGAGCTCCGGCTCCTCGTAAACAACTTTGTATATAATACGAAAGTATTATATGTTTCAGATGAAACTAGCGAATAATTGCTTCTGTCAAAGTAAAACTTCAACGTACTCGTACTTTGCTCGGAAAACGCTTGAAGAATGGAATTGTAAACTTTATAAGGAATATTTATTTCACATATTTCCAATTTTTTCTTACACACTTTTGAAAAAATAAGTACATATATATGTACATATTTTGCTTTTTTTATTACAATAAAGTCAGTTCCCTAGTAATCAACGTTTTACTACGCAGATTGCGGCGCTCGGTTCAAAAGAAGTGGTCAGTAAAATGAGGGAAAGGGGTGCGACGGTTGCATGATGAGACCCGTTTCCATAGAAACAGAAGAAAATCCATCACAGTAGCAGAGATAGGATTCAAAATGTGCATCACCCATCGATCACTTCGAACACGGCCCGACGTAATTTTCACCTGTTCAGAGCAACGCAAAACCTCTGCATGGTCCGCATTTCAACAACTTACCGACCTGCGAACTGCTACGAGAGCCGGGGTGCGCAAAAATTCAAAGGGGTTGCAGGGTTCCCGATGCTCCTCGCAAAGCATCCACACTTACAGTGGTGCTAAAATAGCACGTACATTCTCGCCCTACTTTCACGCAAAATTACGCGAAAAGTACTCAAATTTTCGAAAAATGTTACATGATATTATCTCAGAATCGGTTTTTAAGGAACAGATTTCATCAAGGATAAAGTCTATCTTCAATATTTTAGTTGTAGGAAAACGTCGATAAAATTTGAATTTTTGCAATTTTCGAAAAATCAGGGTTTTCAACGAACTTCACACTCAAATGCTTCATCAATTCTTAAGCGTCCTTGCCTTTATCCAAGAAAAAAAATAATCAAAAACATTGGAGTCATTTTTGTCAATTAAAACATTGGAGTCAAAATGTCACAGGATCTTTATATAAAGATTCCCAAAAATTAAAATATCGGTTTCAAATTCAAGGGGACCAACATCAACCAGATTGAACAAGGAATATCGATTTTGGAGAAAATCAGGCGAACAGTTTACCCACCAGCGTTGTTCATGGACAGACGGACGGATGGACAGACGTTTTTCCGTCATTCGATATTTCGGCATTAAGGACCCACAAACCAGGGATTCTGGCTACACCACGTGTAAAGAGGATTTTTTTCTAATTTTATCAACTGGATTTTTCCCTTTTTTCGTTACCAGTTCCCCGTATTTAGAGTTTTCTGACGAAAGTTCGCCGTTTTTTCAGGGCGCATTGAATAACTTTCTCTCTGCTGCGTAAGTGGCAGCGAGAAAGTAAAAATGAAACCTCCTTAGGGGAATGTGAAAAGAGTAGGTCTAACTACTGAGAAGAAAATTGTTTTCCACTGGTAACAAATATGCCCCAAGCATTATGCACAAGTGTTTTCTTTTAACTAGAGTTTAAAATGTCAATGAAATTTGATCACACTTAGTGTTTTCCATTTTTTTAAAAATAATTTTGACGCTCAATTCCACTGTTTTTTGTCAGTTTGTAAGACCTCTTCTTTTTTCATCTCAGCGACTGGTTCTTTTCTTTGTTTGCAAGAAATCGTGTTATTAGTATGATAACAATGGTCACGTAACATAGAGCTGAACGAGATTTAGGACCGCCCTGTGCCTGAGCTTCGAGATAATAAAAAAAACAGCCAAATGCAGCGTCCGCCCAAAGCGACGCAAAAGCGCAGTACCTCTGCGCTGGCGCTCGGTGTAGACGACCTCGAAGAAGCACGTCCTGGTCTCGAAGAGCGAGGGCGCGTAGAGGCCGGCGTCGCTCAGCTGCTGCGCGTAGCCGTGCGCAGCCACGCACAGCGCCGTCAGCGCCACCGCAGCGCCCCACGCCCACGCCGACAGCAGCGCGAACCCCGCGCAGCGCCCTCCGCCGCCCCGCGCGCCGCCCGACAGCGCCCCCAGCGGACGCCTGCGGAGTTACACAGCGCAGTGATGCTTTGGGGGAGAGAGAGAGGGGGAGAGAGAGAGAGGGAGAGAGGGAGAGAGGGAGAGACTCTGATAGAAACAGACAGAGAAAGATAGATAGAGACAGAGAAAAAAGAAGGAGAGACAGAGAGAAAGAGGAAGAGGTAGAGAGAGAAACAGACGGAGAGTGAGGCAGAAAGAGACAGAGACAGAAAGAGACAGAGTCAGAGAGAGAGTCAGAAAAAGAGAGAGTCAGAGAGATTCAGAGAGAGAGAGAGTCAGAGAGAGAGTCAGAGAGAGAGTCTGAGAGAGAGACAGAGACAGATAAAAAGAAATCGAAAACATCAAAATGGGTTTTTGTTCTTTAAGACTGATGCACAATTATTCAGGAATATTTTGAATATCTGTTTCCTGTTGGAACTGCCAACCTACCGATGTCCGCCTGCGAATCCTACTAAACCATGCGTACGATCTTTTCCAAATTGAAGAGATCCCTGTCCATTTGACTGTAGATGACGCATTGAGATTTTGAGAAACAATCTTTATTTGAAGTACTTTATTTGAAGCTTCCCGGACCTTTTCAAAATTTTCTCAAAAATCGTTCCCAATTTATTCTTTAAATTTCTCCTAAGAATAGAGTAAAATACGCTTATAAAGATGGCATAGGTCCGATTTTCAAGGCTAACTCTCAATTTTCGAAAATTATCAAAGTTTGACTTTTTTCGGCGTCTTCTAACGACTATAAAATTGTAGGCAGATTTTTTCAAAAAACTTTGTTGTCGTAAATAGTTTTTTCAATTAAGTAGTACCAAATTTACCCTATACGATGACACCAACTTCATATTGCTCTACTATTTGTTGTTTTTTCAAAAATTACAAAATAATAATTTTTTGATGTCTCGCACGTTGGTAATATTTACATTAGAGGCGATTTCTTGAAATTATTTTATTCATGAGAATATATGCTTTAAATAATGTCAAATGAATTTTCTCGAAAACTCAAATTTTTTGTAAAAATAAGCTCAAAATTCCGCATTTTCTGAATCGTGCAAACGCCGTTTTCTCAAAAATGGCTTCAAATTTGTTCTTCAAACTTGTCTAGTGGATAGTTCTTATTGCACTGTTTAATAGTACGTAAAGTTCATTTTGGTGTATTTTTTGTTGTTTCAATAAAAACACAAATTATTTTTTTTAATATTTCTCACGCCGTTAATATGAACATTTCCATCGATTTGTTCACATTATTGCATTGGAGGAAGTACTTCAAATGGCTTTAAATGAAGCTTATCGAAAACTCAAAAGAGCTTTTTAAAAAAGAGCTTCAAATTTCGCTTGTACTGTAATGCTTAATCGCCATTTTCTTAAAAATGTCTTCCAATGTTTCAATGAAAATTTCTATTTAGGACACGGATTTACTCTTCATTAATATTCTTGAAGTAATATTTCAGTTCTTCTATTTGTAAACCTAAAATTTGAAGAAAATATCAAAAAATGTACATTGGGTGACGATAGAAGGCACCTGGCAAGAGGATGGGGCAAGACCGTAAAGCCAGTTCGCACCAAGGAAATTAGAAAACTTCACTATGAGAAAGTGTGTGCCATTCTTTAGCACCACTATTTTTGCACACCTTTACTTTATCTATGTATGTTTATATTTGGCGTTATTGTGTCGGTAGTCCGACTTCGCCGGCCAGCTACCAGTGTCCCCCTTGCCTGGGCCTAGTTGAAGTCCCATGCTTGGGGGTAAGAGCGACATGAGGCGAACATGGCGTATTCTCTTCACCGTAACTAGCAAGTGCTTGAGATTTTCTTCGTCACACAGCTAAAGAAACTAGAACGATTTTAAAGGAAATAATGCGAATAATCTCAGAATGAAATAGTATTGTTTCAAGATTAGTTACCTTAATAGACGAGCCATTTTAATTTTGTGTAACTGTGGATGGAAATTGATTTCGTTTCCAGATCCTGAGACCAGCTATGTCTTCTGATCTATTGTAAACACGTCTGCACTGCAACGGATTCTTTCGTAGAAAAGGGGTAAGCGTTGAACTGACGATTGCAATTCAGAGAATGGTTCTGGCATTTCGAGCGATCGTTCGCGGTCTACTTCCTTAGTCATTTAAAATCTAATGCCTGCGGAGTCGACTACTGCAGCTGTCAAGTTGTCGCTTTTCTCGTGTGAGAAAATAAAATATCTCAGGTGTAATACGTAAGCAGTAACAGTACTCGTTGTTTCTTATATACTGTGTCATTTAGTGTGCACCTAGTAATACCAAGACATAAAAGAAGCTGTGGAATAACCTAGCAAGAGCGGCACCGTCGGCCTTCCTTTACAGTTTGATTTTATTGATGTATTTAACGATTTCATAACTTAAGAAATCGATAAAACTATTCATATACATGCACACAAAATTATATTTCTATAAATGAAAGAATATCTTTCTCGTACCAATATTTGTATTTAATGACAAATTCTTTAACATTTTATGTCAAATAAAGGCTGATATACCTTTATAACATAATAATGAATCAAACATTATTATATGTCATCAAATATTACATATGTTGTTAAAATATATTGTACAGCAATAGAGCTAGACTTCCTGCATCAGAGAAGCCTTTACAAGGTATAGACAGGAAAGACAGGAAGGTAGCTCAAAATAGCCTCCGAGCGCCAATATGTTGCGGGTTGAAACAGCTCGCTTACTGAGCATCCCAGGGTTTAGCAGGGGGGGGGGGGTAGATGACGTATCAAGTCACGTGGTTCAGCCCGTTATAAGGGAGTGCCATTCGGAGGTAACGCTTCTTGGTTTTCTCGCAGTAATACTGCAAAACTTGTCAGTCCAGGCTGGCGCGGAGTGCTGTGTGCACAAGATGCTCCGATGAGTTCGGGGACGTTTGAGTGGTTCTCTACCACTGTGGGGCAGAGGATTCATCTGCCAGGGCTCGGAAGATGCCGAGTTGCGAGTAGGCCGAGTTGGCTATCCATGGCGCCGCCGCAGGGCGCGTGTAGAGATGAAGGGGGGGAGGGTGGCTTAAAGTAGTTAGCTCCGAAAATCACTTTAGAGAGATGACCTGTATTTTGTAAATAATGATGTAAATACAGTGTATATAACTCACTCGTGTCTGTGTTCTTGTGGCGTATATCCCTACCCACGACGTCACAATATTCTGCATGAATCAGTTTTCCAATAAAAAAATCTGATTGGTTTTTACTCACAGTCAAAAGTAGACGAATAAATCAAATTATAACAATGATTTACAATAAATTGCGTCACATTTTAAAACAAAAACACATCATTAACAATATCAATGATATGGACCTCTCCTTAGAATGCAACCTTAGAATGCAATGATGAATAAAGTAAACAAACAAATAATCATCCTAGCCTCTGTGCTACCTCTCCCTTCTCTCGTAATGTTAAAGGTAACGTTTTACTAAAAAAAATCAGTGTTAACCACAGTGGCAGAACTAGAGGGGAGGGAGCATTCCTATCATGTGTCGTCTTAAGGCTAGCATTTTCATTTGTAATTTTACACGATATTTTCAAAACAATTTACTTACATTAGTCTCAATACTTTCAAATAAGTGTTTACATCATGAGTAAACCTTTTTGTTTTATAGAAATTCGCGTTTTAGGTCAAATATTGATGGAAAGATGGGTGCGTTCTAAAATTGCATAGATTCACAAAATTCTTCATAGATCCGCTCCAGGTTAAGCTATCTTTTTTCAATAGTTACTTTCTGGCATTATAGTAACTGAAATAACCAATTACGTTTCTGATTTTCGTAGACCAAGGAAAATCAATCATTTTAGAACTCCCTTTCTTTCTTGCAAGAAGGTTGTGTTGATGTATGTTAATTTTTACTCATGTTAAAAAACTTAAGTCCAAGCAATGCAAAATAAGATGCATTTTATGGCATAGCCAAGAAATCTCAAACAAAAAACAAATCTTGCCGATACGTGTTGATGGTATCGTGTTGACTATTCTTTGTAATTCGCATTCAGAGCAAATTACTCACTTGAAGCCCCTGGCCAGATTGATAGAGATGGCGTTCAGCCAAGTGCCGGCCGCTACCAGGAAGAAGTAGATGGCGTATGCTGCAAAGAAACGAAACAATACGCTTTATTTTTAGTCTGTGAGTATAAATAAGATTCTTTAACTTTCTCCGAGTAAAACTGAATACTGAATTATAAAACGTATTATATGGCATACAACAATGCAAAATAAAGCAAAAATTTCAAAATACACCTTTTTAAAGAATTCTCACGACATTATATTTAGGGGCTTATTGCAGTCCTTTTGAAGCGTTGTTTACAGATTTTTATAAAATTTCCATTACCTTTTCGAATTATATGAAAAGTTATCGTAGATTAATTTCATTACAACGGGTTCGCAGAAAAAAAAACAACATACGAATATAAGAAACATCAGATGGTGCATTCATCAACTAAGAAAAGTTTCGATTTACAGAAATATTCCTCGTCTTTCTCCTAAATTATTGATATCATAATGTTACGAAATCCTTTTATTTTTTACAATGTTCATCTGAATATATGTTTAAAGTTAAATCATTAAAAAGTGAAATTATTGTATTGATAAAGTTCCCATACCCCTCTCTAACAAAAGTGCACATCTTCCGAGTAAAATTTTACGTAACTGATTGTAAGAAAAATGGGGGATAAATACACACACACACATACTCAAACAGACGATCATCCTCTATCGAATATTAATAGGGCGTGTGCGTCTCTTCAATTATTTGTGAATCAGTGTGTGTGATTGAGAGTGGGTACGTTATAGCCAGTGTGCATGTGAGTATGTGCGTGTGTGTGAGAGATTGTGTCCATGTGTATAAGTGTAGGTCGGTGCATATGAGTATGTGCGTGTGAGAGTATGTGTACATGCATGTGAGTGTATGTTTGAGTGCTTGTGTGTGTGGTGTGTGAGTGAGAGAGAGACAGAGAGAACGTGTAAATATGTATATGTGCGTGAGAGTACGTGTGTGTGTGTGTGTGTGTGTGTAAGAAAGAGAGAGACGGGAGAGAAAGACAGACAGAAATCACGTGTCAGTATACGTGCGCGCGCGCGCGCGCGTGTGTGTGTGTGTGTGTGTGTGTGTGTGTGTGTGTGTGTGTGTGTGTGTGCATGAGAGCTTCACCATAGTACTTGCAGTAGGCGTCGTCGCGGTCGAGGAAGAACCAGGCGGCCTGCGTGGCGTTGGCGGCGAGCAGGCAGGCGGCGAGGCACGCGAGCGCGCGCCCGTGTGTGTGTGTGTGTGTGTGTGTGTGTGTGTATGAGAGCCTCACCGTAGTACTTGCAGTAGTCGTTGTCGCTGTCGAGGAAGAACCAGGCGGCCTGCGTGGCGTTGGCGGCGAGCAGGCAGGCGGCGTGGCACGCGAGCGCACGCCCGTGTGTAGAGCGGCGCGTGGCGTTGCGGCGCAAGATGGCGGCGAGCGCCGCGCCCAGGAGCAGCGCCGCCACCACGCCCAGCGGCCGCACGGCCTCGTACGTCGGTGCGAGCGGCGGCGCCAGGCAGTACGCGAGGGCCTCTCCGCCGCCGCCAGACAGCTTGTCCGCGCAGAAGAACGACTTGGAGAAGCGGTGGATGCGGGACCTACCACAGATGCGCATCGACTTGCTTCTTAGTTAAAATTACGGGGCTTTCAGAAAAGTAACGCGAACGTCCAATAAATGGTTTGCGGCTGTAGATTTTTGAAATTACAAATAGAAAACTCTCAGCTGTGTTTATGAGCGTCATGTACGTGTATTTTTTATTTCACGTTAAAGTTTTTATCATATTATATTTATATTTGAGGTGAACGCTCTTAAACCGGTCTTCGTTGTCATTAAACAATGCAAATTTTTTGGATTATTATTGATTACTATTATTATTATTATTATTATTATTATTATTATTATTATTATTATTATTATAAGATTTGTGGCCATTATTTTGTGATCTATTTGGGTAGATTGTTTATCTGCCCATTTGCTTCTAAATGTGAAACGTTTATAAGCGGCAATCTACAAAATGGTTCCACATGGAACCTGCTTTTTTTGTTTAACCTGCTTCTATGTTAAAAAATTGATTGTGCTATTTTCTGTGCAATGAAATCGCCAGGGTCTATGGTGATCTATTTATTAATAAACTCTTAGCAATATTAAAATGTTTTCTTATAAACAATATCATCTATTTATTTATTTATTTATTTATTTATTTTATCAGTTATTTTTATTAGATATGAAACCTAAATCTCAGTAAAACTTTATATTAAATTTCGGAGTCTGAAAATTTATATGTAGTGCGCCCAGGAAAAACCGCCTATCTCAGTATTTGCTCAATGGATCAAGAGAAAAATGAGTTCGATATTTTCAGAATCAAGAGATTGATTTAATAAGTGTGAAATGTTGTGGTCCAAAAAGATCAACAAGTGAATAACATCAAACATTTCCATGTCCCAGAAAATTGCGATAACAACCCATTTGGGAAATGTGATCTTAGTGACGCCACAGGTCGTGACTATTAGTTCTTGTTTCCTTAAGGTGCAACTGTCAAAACAGCACCTATGTTGCTCCTACATATCTACATATCTACATACTATTTGGCACACGGTCGTTACTTGGCGAAAATTCTTAAACTATCAGAAATTTTGAGTTGACTGTTTCTACATAAAGGTACGCGTGATCCCAGTTATTGCAGAAGACAGTGACAATGATAAATTGCCTATGATAGTATAATTGTCAATAATTAGTAAATCTACAACTGAGTAATTTGATTTATGTTAGAAACAATACACAAATCTAAAAACTAAAGGGGTTTGATGATTTTATTTTGATAATATAAATACTTTCCACATAATGACAAACATGTGTCAGCAAAAAGTTGATAATCAGACTTGTCTGTGAGACTTTTAAATAATTTAAATATACATTTGCAAACATTGGTGAAAAAAATTCTTATTACATTTTGGCGCGAATTTCAAATTTTTGGACTGATAAAATTAGTTTTAATTTTTTTCACTATCGTCAACATTGTTTAAAAATCTGAAAGAAATATATGTTATGGAATGTTATATGACACATTCTAGGGGGAAACTAAGACAGTACTTCAACAATATCACGTCGAAAATATATTTCAAAAATTTATTTATTTTTTTAATTGGATTCGGCGCTAGAATTGGTTGCCAAAAATCTCTCAAAATTCAACTATTTTTCCCCGTCTCTCCAATTTTCTTCAGCCTGATACATGCAATAGAAGCTGAGAAAAAAATAAAAGATGAAAAACACGTTTCTCGTATCTCTGAAACAGATTGCCCTAAGAGGTTTTTTTTGTGAATTTACAGCATTTTTTATTCTCTTTCGTATGAGCATCACAATTATCGATTTGGTTTGGGGGCACTTTTTACCCCCTTATTTGACTATACCCTTTTAAAGAATGTTTGTCAAAATTTCAAACCTTCAACTAGTGCCGGATGGACAGGGGTGTCTTGAATTTGGAAAAGATCGCACGTTTGGTTTAACCTCAAGTAGTGTTCACGGACGAACGGAGAGACGGACTGACATTTTGAAAACACACACTATTTCAGTGTCAGGGGACCCCAAAACGTGTATTTCCATTGAAATCTCGAAATCGATTTTCCTTCATCTTCTCTGTATTTCGTATATTACTACGTACATTACGTAATATACTACGTGTATTACAATGTGAACAAATTGCCGGTAATGTAAATATAAGTGACGTGAGAAACATGAAAAAGATACATTTTTGTATATTTACAAAAACAAAAGAATAGAGCAGTATGGCGTTTATGTAATCGTATGGGGTACACTTAGCACTATCCTTACCAAAAATGTAAAGAAAAAATGTATAGACGTTTTTAGAAAATCTTGTTTTTGTATATTTTTAAAATTGAAAACATTGCACGTGATATTGCTAGAAAACTTAGTAAAATTTTCAAACAATGCACGTGAACTTAATGAAAGAACTAATTATGTACAACAAATTGCATTTGAAGAAAAAATCTGTCTTCAATTTTGTAGTTGTAGGAAGACGCAGAAAAAATTCGAACTTTTGCAATTGTCAAAACTTCAGAGTTAACCGTGAAAATAGGACATATGCCAAATTTAAATGTGAATTTTACTCCACTCTTGTAAGAAATTTGAAGAAAAAAATTTGAAAACGTTTTTGATAAAATATTGAAAATGTCCGGGGAGCTTCATGTAAAGTACCCCCAAATTCTAAAGAACGTTTTTTTTTTAATTTCGAAGATTCAACTAAAGCAAGGTTGACAGACGACCTTGCAATTAAAAAAAACGTACGCATAGTTTAGACGCTACTAGTTTTCACGGACGGGCGGAAGTTTTGCTTTCAATTGTTTTTTCGGCATCATGGACCCACAAAACGGTGATTCTGTCTACACCACATGTAAGAGGATTTTTTTCTTTTAATTTAGCAACTGGATTTATCCAATTTTTTCTGCCGAAAATCCGCCGTTTTTTCGCTCAGCATTACATACTAAGTATTTTATTCCGTACATACGCACGTCGTACATCTACAAAAAAGTGAAACTGACCACTTACCTGTTCTGAAGAATTTCCGCAAACTCCTTCGCAGTGTCTGGAGGCTTCTGTACATAGAACGGAGATGTGCCACAGATTGGATGGGTGAGAGCTTTGGCGCCGTATATCCCTTTCCCTTCCAGGAACACACTCGCCGCAGATTCTCGCGGAGACCAGTCACTGTCGTTGTGGTCTACGCACAACCCTTCCGCCGAGAGCAATTTACCACTGGGACAACACTTGAAGAAACAACTAAAATCTTGGAGAAAACAGATGTCAGCTACAAGTGCAACTGGCTGTCCCTTAATGGAATCGAAGCAGACTTTCGATACTTGTTGGGTTACTTTTTTTCCTGTCAGAGAAGTTGAGAAAATGGAGAATGATAGTTTACCATTTGCCTGGAAATGTAATTTCAAGTGGTCTTCGTGATGTGCAAGGAACACGACTCCTCCGTTCTCTACTGGACCGTAATTGTAGCGCACAGGCAGAAGATTATTACGCAGTTTGGCTGGCAGCCATGAGGCAGATTCGGGATCTGTTTCGGGATTAATTATTTCTAACGATGCTTTATCTCCCCCGGGGCGATTTCCCCAAAGAGGAACGCACTTAGATCCGTCTACATCAAGCTGTTCGTCTCTACCGCAGCACTTGTTCACTTCCGACACCACCGTCAGCAACACACGCTCGTCCGCCCCCTTGCTGTCGAAGCAGTACACCCCCGCACGAGAACGCACCGTGTGGTTATCGGCGTCCGCGGACAGAATCATCACCCTGGGGGCGTCTCCCGTCAAATCGAGCTGCCAGCGGTGCTCCTCGTCGGCGGGGATCACCTGCCGCCCGGAGATCCACTGGCGGTCGGACTCGCGCAGGTATTCCACCAGCAGGCCCTTGATGGAGCGTAGTCTGTGGGGCACCCAGTGGTCAGCCCCGGCAGCCACGACGGCGCTCAGGTCCTCGAAGCCGCCCGCGTCGGCGTCCGCCGCGCCCGGCCGCGCCTCGCAGCCCGTGGCGCTGGCGTTGAGGCGCTGGCCGCGCGCGCAGCACTTGGGCAGCGTCCACAGCCGCGCCAGCATCATCCGGTGCGGCAGCGGCCCGTCGGCCGTCGTGTCGAAGCAGAACTCCGAGGCCACGCCCTCCACGGGGCTGCCGGTGCGTGACGGCCCGCGCACGCGCACGGAGTAGCCCGCGACGTCCTCGCCCAGCTCCCACTGCGAATGGGCGCTGTCCTCAACGCTCTTGCCGCCGAGCGTATCCGCCTTGGGCTGGTCAGTCTCGTCTTCCTTGTCATCCTCGTCGTCCTCGTCGGCATAATCGTCGTCGTTCTTGTCGTTATCGCACTGCACGACCTGGTCATCCTCGACGACCTGGTCGTCCTCCACGACTTGGTCGTCCTCCTCGACTTTGTCGCCGACCTGGTCGTTCTCGTAGTCCCCGTAGTCCAAGTCGTCATCGTAGTCGTCCAGGTTAAGTCCGACCCCGGATTTGGCGTCCACTGCTACGTTCCAACGGAGAAGTTGCTGCTGCTTCCGGTACACAGCCACGATCACTGTGTTGAGCATCTTGCGCGGCAGCCAGTAGGCGGCCTTCGGGTCGACGAAGGGATCGATGATTTCCTCAGTCGCGTTCTCGCCTCTTTCCCTTTGCTCGCGTTGTTCGCACGCCTCCGCTTTCGCGTTGAGTTGGTACCCCTTGGCGCAGCACTTGGGCACCGACCGCAGCTCGAGAGTGGTGAAAATGACGTGTGGCATGCCCGGGTTGTCCGTCGCGTCGAAGCAGAACGTTTGCCTCCTGACCGTGCTGAGCGCCACTCGCCCCTTGAAGGCGCTCAGCTCGAAGCGGCGGGCTGTGGAGTTGACCTTGAGGAAGCGTTCCACCGTTTCGGGCTTCGCCTCCACTCGCTGAGAATAGCCTAGATTGCGTAACCTGAAGCGGAGATGAGCGGAAAGTTACATCAGAATTAAGAATAATGTGACAATCCACAGGTATGTTAAAAAAAGTCAACAAAAATATAAAAAACGTTATACAGTCAACACCGGTTATAGTGAGCTCATATATAGTGAAGTCTCAGTTATAGTGAATTTAACTCACTGGTCACGTTTCGCTAACAAATAAGCACAAGAAGATACGGTTATAGTGTACTGTCAATCTCAGCTATATTAAGCATAAATACAACGTTCTGAAAATTAATTCCCCCCTGAAAAAATATACCTACTCAGAGCCACAAATTCCAGCACTAGGCAGCTCGGAAGATCTATGGTCGGTCAAAGGTCATAATCGAAGAAGTCTCCCTTGAAGTGGAGGTAGCGCATCCGGAACCTTACTGATAATTAGGGCTGTGATTTATATGCAATAAAAACAGCAAAATATGCATAATTATTTGTAATATAAGCAGTTAAAAAGGAAAATATGCTAAATAGTGTAATGTAATGCGTAAGTGTAAAAATAAATAAAAAGTGTAATTTAGAAAATATGTTTACAGAAAAAGGACACAAAAATCATACAAATTGTTACGAGCGACAAACGATAACATTTAGGGCTTAATTTTTAAAAGCACTGATTTCTTAGGATGATAATGAGAGATGCAGTTAATGTATATTTCACATTAAAAAAATATAGGTATTGCAACAAAAATATGACGAACTCTCAATTGTATTAAAATCTAGAGCTCAGTTATCAAATAACTTAAAACTTGAAAATCTTGACTTAATGTTTCACTTGTGAGCCAACAATATTTGGTTAAATGGGAAACATTAGGAAATCGAACAAAAAGGCGACACCTTGAAAGAAGTCTATTGATCACTTGCAAAATTGTTTCAATTGCAAACAACCACCTTTTTCAAGTTCTCAAACTGGAATGTTAATTTGGGGTCAAAATCGCTTTAAACCGACTGAATGCCCGATCCACATCAACAATCAACAGGTAACTCAGACACAACATCTTTTATTTGATCAAAGTAGTTGGAATCATACCAAGCTGCCTCCAGCTAAGTACCCCACCTTGTGATGACTGGTTGGGGAGGTAGAGGTAGGTCAGGGTAATTTATCTTAAAAATATCCATGTGACTTGGAGCCTTCAATATCAGGGAATTGAAATGTCACAGTTTCTGCAACACGATAAAAAGCGTGAGCAATGCTAGGTAGACGAAGAAGTTTAGGATATAAAACTTTTATCTAATCCCTTTCTTTTCACGTATAAGGAGCACCATCCGGCAGAAATAGTCGAATCTTTTCATGTTGAACTCCACTCAGCCAAAGAACACTCATTGATTCATCCAAATACCTTGCAATGAGGGGTGAATATGCTCTTTGAACAGATGACGGGTGAATATGTAACAAAAATATGCAAATATGACCCAAATACGCATAAATATGCAATCATGGTGATATATGCAAAATATGCGAAATAAAAATAGCTGAAATTGATTTTCAAAGCCTCAAAACATACACAATTTGTTGAAACGAGATATTCTATTTAACAGAAAAAATATGCAAATGCATATAAACCACAGCCCTACTGATGATCTTGTGCAACTCAGTTTAACATTGGAATCAAAAGCCATGACCAGCGTGGGCTGCAAATGGCGATGACGACGCGCGACTGCTTGCTTCAGTTTCAAGCTTGATGTTACTTAATATTCTGCGGGACAAAGCGCGTGGCTTGCTACATAGGCGATAGGAAGCGAGAGACATCCACCACGCCGCGCGGAAAAGAGAGCAGTTTCCGACCTCGAGCGTGATCGACCTAGAGGAAGGGAGCTTGTGGGCGTGGTGGGCGGAGTCGAGGGCGTCGTAGCTGAAAAAGAGAGATGCATACCTTTGTCTACATATGTTGTCTACGCATTGTGTCCGTGCAGACGCAGCTTGCGAGCGTGACCGACCTGGAGGAAGGGAGCTTGTGGGCGTGGTGGGCGGAGTCGAGGGCGTCGTAGCTGACGAAGAGAGATTCATGCCTTTGTCTACCTATGTTGTCTACGCATTGTGTCCGTGCAGACGCAGCTTGCGAGCGTGACCGACCTGGAGGAAGGGAGCTTGTGGGCGTGGTGGGCGGAGTCGAGGGCGTCGTAGCTGACGAAGAGAGATGCATACCTTTGTCTACCTATGTTGTCTACGCATTGTGTCCGTGCAGACGCAGCTTGCGAGCGTGACCGACCTGGAGGAAGGGAGCTTGTGGGCGTGGTGGGCGGAGTCGAGGGCGCCGTAGCTGACGAAGAGAGACGCATGCCTTTGTCTACCTAAGTTGTCTACGCATTGTGTCCGTCCAGACGCAGCTTGCGAGCGTGACCGACCTGGAGGAAGGGAGCTTGTGGGCGTGGTGGGCGGAGTCGAGGGCGTCGTAGCTGACGAAGAGAGATATATACCTTTGTCTACCTATGTTGTCTACGCATTGTGTCCGTGCAGACGCAGCTTGTGAGCGTGACCGACCTGGAGGAAGGGAGCTTGTGGGCGTGGTGGGCGGAGTCGAGGGCGTCGTAGCTGACGAAGAGAAACGCATACCTTTGTCTACCTATGTTGTCTACGCATTGTGTTCGTGCAGACGCAGCTTGCGAGCGTGACCGACCTGGAGGAAGGGAGCTTGTGGGCGTGGTGGGCGGAGTCGAGGGCGTCGTAGCTGACGAAGAGAGATGCATACCTTTGTCTACCTATGTTGTCTACGCATTGTGTCCGTGCAGACGCAGCTTGCGAGCGTGACCGACCTGGAGGAAGGGAGCTTGTGGGCGTGGTGGGCGGAGTCGAGGGCGTCGTAGCTGACGAAGAGAGATATACCTTTGTCTACCTATGTTGTCTACGCATTGTGTCCGTGCAGACGCAGCTTGTGAGCGTGACCGACCTGGAGGAAGGGAGCTTGTGGGCGTGGTGGGCGGAGTCGAGGGCGTCGTAGCTGACGAAGAGAAACGCATACCTTTGTCTACCTATGTTGTCTACGCATTGTGTTCGTGCAGACGCAGCTTGCGAGCGTGACCGACCTGGAGGAAGGGAGCTTGTGGGCGTGGTGGGCGGAGTCGAGGGCGTCGTAGCTGACGAAGAGAGATGCATACCTTTGTCTACCTATGTTGTCTACGCATTGTGTCCGTGCAGACGCAGCTTACGAGCGTGACCGACCTGGAGGAAGGGAGCTTGTGGGCGTGGTGGGCGGAGTCGAGGGCGTCGTAGCTGACGAAGAGATATATACCTTTGTCTACCTATGTTGTCTACGCATTGTGTCCGTGCAGACGCAGCTTACGAGCGTGACTGACCTGGAGGAAGGGAGCTTGTGGGCGTGGTGGGCGGAGTCGAGGGCGTCGTAGCTGACGAAGAGATATATACCTTTGTCTACCTATGTTGTCTACGCATTGTGTCCGTGCAGACGCAGCTTGCGAGCGTGACCGACCTGGAGGAAGGGAGCTTGTGGGCGTGGTGGGCGGAGTCGAGGGCGTCGTAGCTGACGAAGAGAGATTCATGCCTTTGTCTACCTATGTTGTCTACGCATTGTGTCCGTGCAGACGCAGCTTGCGAGCGTGACCGAACTGGAGGAAGGGAGCTTGTGGGCGTGGTGGGCGGAGTCGAGGGCGTCGTAGCTGACGAAGAGAGATTCATGCCTTTGTCTACCTATGTTGTCTACGCATTGTGTCCGTGCAGACGCAGCTTGCGAGCGTGACCGACCTGGAGGAAGGGAGCTTGTGGGCGTGGTGGGCGGAGTCGAGGGCGTCGTAGCTGACGAAGAGAGATGCATGCCTTTGTCTACTTATGTTGTCTACGCATTGTATCCGTGCAGACGCAGCTTGCGAGCGTGACCGACCTGGAGGAAGGGAGCTTGTGGGCGTGGTGGGCGGAGTCGAGGGCGTCGTAGCTGACGAAGATGGGCCCCAAGCGCAGCGCGGGCGGCAGCCAGTAGGCGTCGGCGTCGCGCATGGGCGGGCGCAGCAGCTCCCACTTGTCGGCGTCGGCGGGGGCGGCGGCGGCGCCCGCGCGGGGCACGCAGCGGGCGTGCTCGGCGTGCAGCTGGAAGCCCCGCTCGCAGCACTTGCTCACGTCCCACACGTTCCTGAGCGTCTCCGAGCCCCCGACGATGGCGCGCGCCGCGGCCACGCAGCACAACAGCAGCGCCGCCACGCCCACGCACCTGCTCCGCCACGTGCCCATGCTCAGCCCTTAGTGGTCACTAGCGCACAGCGCCACTGCACCTCAGGAGATATAATAACCCCGCACTTGACACTAAAGAACTTATGGATGGAGGGTTGACTTTTTTTTCGGTGAGGCGCATACTCCCTGCAACATCACTGCTCACTGCCACTGCACTTCCGCAGACGCAATAACCCCGTACTTGGCACTAAAGCACTTGGGGATGGAGGGTTGCCTTTTTTTCGATGAGGAGCATACTCGCTTCAGCTTCACTGCTGAATGCCACTGCACCTCAGCAGATCCAATAACCACGCACGTGACACTAAAGCACTTGGGGTTGGAGGGTTGCCTTTCTTTTCGGTGTGGCGCATACTCGCTACGTGATCTCTGCACACTGCTACGACACCACAGGAGACGCACTAACCACGCACTTCACTAAGGCACTTCAGAGCTACCTCAGCTTGAGGTTCATGGGGTTGTATTTCTTTACGTGAAGGCGCAAACTCGACCTGCCATCACTCCAACATTAATTATTCTGCAACCATCACGGCATACACGTAAATGTTAAAGAGTGACACTAAAAAACCAGAGGGCGTGAGTTTCGGAGAGGCGCATGCCTTTACGCCGAGGCACATGCTCGGTACACTATTAATATTTCTTTCCATTAGGCGCCACTACACCACACAGTGGATTCTTTGCTGTGAGCCGCGCACACACGGGTCACCATTACTAATTATTATACTGCTATTAGAACACAACAGTAGCTCTTTTTAGACATTGTTACATTTCTGAGGCTTTCCCGGCGCTTTGTTCGGGGATAAACTGGATGCTACGCTAAGTTGATCTGCGTTAGTTGCAGCTTGCCCCAGAATAGTTCAGTTAATGCAATTAGATTTCGGTTGGCTAGTGAGTCGTGCAAACGTGGAATAAGAAAAGCTCAACTGTAAAGAGAGACCAATAAAATACAAACTTCAGAACTCTCTCGATGTTTCGTCAGAACAATGTGATGTCCTTCGCAATACACCACATTCATACATCCGAAAGAAAGAAATACCCACGTTCTAAAAGAAAGCGGATATGTTCACAGACGGTTGGTATAGAATCGTCATCAGTTCACTCCGACAAAATATATCATAAATATTATCAAACTATATCATTCGCAACTACAATCGACGAAAAGGATAAAAATTAGTTACCGCAAAGCTCGGGGAATCTCAATTCTCCGAGCTAGACCTGTCACCAACGCACCCGAGTGGAAGACTGTGCAGAACCGCAGTTCCGTTCCGCGCGCAGCGCGTCGAGTAACCAGGGCGATGGACACGGAGCCCGGCGCAGACGACTGCGACAACCGACGCGCGGCGCTGCGCACGGCCGACTGCGCTCGCTGCGCCTCTGCTGCACCGCTTCTGCCCCTCCCCCTCGCAAGTGGCCTTGCTGCGCAACCTTTCCTCCTGGCGGAGGTCTCCGCCGTCGGCCATCGCACCGCGCCGCGCCGCACAGTGCTCTGGAACGGAACCGACGCGCGCGCAACGGACTCGGATGGTTCATTGATTTTTTCGTTTTTATTGATTGATTGGTTGATTGATTTTTTCGTGTTTTCGGGTACGTCAACTGCTTTGGTCATGAGTCCCGTAAGTGTAGTACATGTTTCTTTCTCGGGAGATGGCGGTGACCTTTCCCCGCTGGATGGCGTGATCCGGCGCCGACCTACCGTGGGCTAGAGGGGTTTTCCCCAATAAGGCATCTCCCACCAGCAGGGCACTGCCCCAGCCGGGACAAGCTGTAAGCTTCCGACCGGTCTCCCGGAATATGTGGTAATGTAGCTCATATAAGTGCAAGTAAGTGTGCGTGTAATGCATGTAAGTGAGTGTGTAAGGGGAGGGGATAGGACAAGGAAGAGGAAGACAACGCAACCATTTTTCTACGATCGTATACACAAGTAGAATTTTTTTCTTTTTGTTTTTTAAGTTCGTATAAACATTAGCGACCACTATTGGACTTAACGTTATGATAACTATGAAGATGAAACCAAATGGTGATGATAAGAGGTGAAAGGACGAACACAAATACAACCATGCCCGAGGCAACGTTCGAACGCGCGCCCCTTCGGTCCGAAATCATTACGACACTACTGTCTTAGCGATCTCGGCCAATAAAAGCACTTTTACCACGTGTGTCATACACCATTTTTTAGACCACCTTACTGACTTTTTGTCCTTTCTGCCCATTTTCCTTTCTGTCGTTTTTGTCCATTTCTGGTTTTTTCAATTTTCATTTGTGATCCTCCTGTCCCGTTAGTGTGTTTGTCCCATTTTTACCCGTTGTCACCATGTCCATTGCCCCTTTTGTTCTATCTGTCCCTTTTGCCTCTTCTGTCGCTTTTGACCTCTTTTTCTCTTTTGTTCCTTTCGTCTCTGTTATCCCTTATGCGTCTTTTGTCCCTCCCTTTTGTGCTCTTTTGTCTCTTTCCACCTCTTGTTTCTTTGCCTTTTTTGCCTTCTGTCCCCTATCATTTCTACCCCATTTGTCCCCTTCTCCTTTTTGTCCCCTCTGTTCCATCTGTCCCCTTGGTCCCTATTATTCCTTCTGTCTCTTCTATCCCTTTTGGACCCTTTTGTATCCTTCGTTTTTGTCCTCTTTGTACCTTTGCTTTTTGTCCCTTTGTTCTTTTGTCCTGTTGTCCTTTTGTCCTTTTTTGTCCTTTCTATCAGACGAAAGTATTTTATTCTCTTTGTTGCAGTCACAGATTTATCAGAACACTTGAGCACCTTTAGCTATAGTGCTGAAAATTGAACTTTTTAACCCGCTAGGTATGCTCTGAAGGAGCTGCTTTCAGTAGTGGATGTCTAAAAAAATTCTGAATTTAGAATATCTTTATTTATGATACGAGTGGTAAAATTGAAATTTTATTTTGTGAGTAGAAAATGTTGCGGCACGAGACCGAAAAGCCGTGTGGCGAAATTATACGAGCACAAAAATATAACTCTTATTACGTGCGTCACACACTGTTCTTTAGACAGCATTACTGACTTTTCTTTCATTTTAATTCAATATATAAATCACTTAATTAGTTTCCACGTTACACTGAAATCAGTTGTAGCTGATCACACGAAAATATTTTATTTTCTTTGTTGCAATTACAGATTTTTAGAACATTTGAGCATGGTCTCAATTAATGTTAGAGCACTAGAGCTAAGAACTGAAGTTTTAGATTGTTATGCTGGTCCTAAAAGAAATCACTTTTACTGGAGGCTCTCAACAACATATTTAATGAACAAAATGATTGTTTCTTACACGATCTCGATTGCTATTGTTGTTGTTCTTTTGTCTGAATATATCGGTTTCCGCAAAACACGCTTTATCTTAATTTTGCAATCAACAAACAAGTCACGAACTTACTACAAATGCAAATTATATTTTTTAACTAAATGTACTTCACAATATTATTGATGATGTATTCTGAATCAGAATCGGAAGACGTAAACAGCTGTGCTTATATAAGTAATGAGAAATTAAATGAGGAAAATCAAAACTCTTTATTAGGGTCTCAGACAGTAAGTTCATAGTCAGTAGCAGTATGCCAAGGACGAAAAAAAAGAAACAAAACAAAGCAGTCATGTGCAAGTTAACAAGAAGTTTAACTTCGTGGATTTGTTTGAGGTTTTTTGAGACTTTTTTCTACTAGAGTATTTCGTTAAATTTCGTGTAAATGTTTTGTCCTGTCATTGCTTATGAAGTAGAAAACTCGTAGACGATATAAAATATACATATGACAGTTTGCCAACAGTTGGCAAACACGAAGAAAAACTGTTGTTTCCTAGGGAAAGACTGCTGGTTGATCATGGAGGTGACATAACCTCACTCAAAAGCTACGGAGGATAGTGTTCATCTACTGTCGCAGAACAGTACATTGAGAAGCCAGTGGGTAATAAAGTTAGAATCAGCTCGATAATGGCATTTAGTGCAGAGCCGCCGGATGCAGGGTAATCCACCAAAACTCTCACTACAGCAAACTATGAGCATTTTTTTCTGAAAGAAGAAGCAAAACCGTTAGAACTTAGCTGCATATGCCCATTTCAGTGCGGACTAACCACCGTTTGCTTTACCCCGGCCTCTCCCTCCGACTTAACCACAGGCATTTAGCAGCTCATACGTTTCCTTTAGGATATCTACATCGATTGAAGAAAGAAAATTCAAAATTCAGTTGAATAGAAATGTGAGTTGTCAAATGAGAGCGCTGCGCGTTAATGGGTGAATGAGTAATGCAAATAATTGTTATTTACGACGTATTGAAATTTGTTGTATTCAGACACTTGATTGGAGAGTTATAATTGTTATAATTCTACTGTACTGTAAGATGCTATGTTATGAATATCGAGAAAATTATCAACTTTTTCGTAAATATTCTAAAAGATGACTTATTTCACACGTATATTTTTGTTTAAAATACTAATATGACATTACATGAAAAGCATATAATACATTTGGATGTTCATCTTAAAGAATGTGACAGGCTAACGTCAATAGAACATGAGTCATAGTTATTAGAAATTCTCTTTATTTTCAATTTTTGGGGTAAAATTACTAACAATTTCAAAATCTATATAACTTGTCAGAGAAAATTATAATTAACTTAAACTGTTAACTTAACTTAGAGACACATAGTTTTTCTTTTTGTAATTTCGATCACTAACTCCATGTCAACTATACTCGTGAGACATTTATGAAATACACCAACTCAACCAGTTGATTTTAACTCTTTGATGTGTGGCATGTCTTCTCAGAAATTATTTGTCGACGATTTCTTCGAGAGATTTTCGCACAAACATGCTAGCTGCAATAATTATGAATTAATTTTTTGGATCCGATACAGCTACATACGTTTGGTTAGGATCAACTATCAATCAGAAAATGAAATGAAACATTTTTGAATTGGTTTTTAAAATTGTTTTGTTAGCTGTCTTGTAGATATCTTTCTATGCGTAGCTCAAAAATATCACGACAAAGAAATGCCATATGTTGATTGATAATATAAAAATAGATTTATTGTGTATTCATAAGCGTTTGATTCTAATGTGAAGGAGAGTAAAATTTTTGGTAAGATGAAACTAGAGCCTCGTATACACGTATCCCCTGTTTGTTTCATTCTCTTCAATGCTAATTTGGTGGCTGATATTTCAAACTAGGCATCACAGATATAAGTGCAAAATGATTTTAAGTCGCCATGTCAAGAGGCGTCCGAAACATATAGGCTAACATTATCTTAGTTACATTAAATGTTGCAACTTTTTCATTGATAGTACGTTATCTCTGCATTGTAGTACATTATTTAGCCGTAAAGGTCGTTTAGAATTTTAATCAATATTCTACAGACATTAAAGATCGAGAAATTTGGAGTATTAGATAACTGAGATCTACTTTTCTATTATTTATTTTGTCCTCGTAAAAGCTATTCTCAGACCAGTGTGTGTCTTCTCAGAAAACCAGTTTCGTGTCGACAAAAAGTCAGGAAGGTATCTCTGTCAGTAGAGGCTATTAAACATGATGGTATAAGGAAAGTTTTTTCCCTTCTTCAGCCTTGCAGCTTTCGATGGTTTTCTGTCCAATTCTGCTGGGTACATTTGAAAAAATATAATGAAACTTTTTATTTAATTGCATTAGTGAACATGAGCTTTCTTTTAGGGGGAAGATTGAAACTTGTGAACTTCCCTTTTAGGTGGCACGAAATTTAATTTGATATAGAATATTGTGTTTAATTCATATTTGTCAAAAATAAAGTAGTAAATAAGAACGGTTAGTTTTAAGATGACATATGACGATGGGCAATTCTTTCACATTGTTGCATGATAAAGTTTTTGTTACATTAAATAGTCTCAAACAAAATATCTAAATGAGAATTTATTATATCTGAAGAAATATATTGACTATTTTTCTTCTCATTCCTTAATTAAAACATTCAATTTATGATGAATATCATAATTCGTAAGACAACAGTAATATAATTTTCCGTTGAGTTTTCGAAGAAATCATTCGAGAGGTTTTCTGCGTAATCCTGAGGATGACAGAGACAAATAAGCCTTCGGGAAGAATAAGAACCCTTCCTCGGCGCTAGCTGTGGGGAAGACATCCCTGGTGTTGCAACATTGCATGAAACTTCAAGAACGAAACATAGGATAAAATCAACTAAAATATTTAAAATTAGTTAATTCCTTTTTAACTCTAATGACAATGCATGAATCTAGCGTGTAACAATTTCAAATGAAAGTACTAGTGACGTTTGTTTGGCAATGTTGGTAGTTTGCATTTTATAGCACGATGTTACATAATTGCGTCTCTACTAATAAAGCAAAGCTCATCTCAATTGAAATGAAAGAAAAACAAATTCCCACCAGCTTCAACAGTGACATGAATAATGATATTAGTGATACAGTATATATTGCGAGCAATTATGGCGACGAGAATTGCGGAGAAATTTAAGATGGCTACAAGAAAACAAAAAAAAAAACATTTGGCAAACGGAAGCCACCAGTAGTGACTTCTTGTGATTACAATTTTGTATGGTTGTGTTACTAATCCCAAGTTTATGCAAACAATATTTATAATTTGTTTGTTTTGTTTTTCTTCTTTGCACATTTTAGACGGTAACTTAAAAATAAATAAAAGTTATTCTAAATATTAAAATCAAAGAGTTTTTGTGTAGAAAAACATTGTTCATGAACTGATCCAAATTAGGTGATTTTTATTTTAAATTAAAGGTTCGAGATGTATTACCGCATACTATTATTTATCGGATTTGAATAATTGTGATAAGCCAAAAGACCCCCCTGTATGAATAATTTCAAAGGACATCCCATTATAATTTATTTATGGTCGTAAAGGTATGCAGTATAGACATTGTTGCCCTAGTTAAGGATTTTAAATAAACAACAAACGTCGTGTGTATACATATAAATGCACGTATCGGACATCAAATATCTTGCAGATAGGAAGACAAAACCCATGCAGAAAGGAAATTAGTACAGGCGGCCTACTCGTCACTGGAAGAATCGAGAAAAGACACCTCTGATCGCAGACGCCGAGCTGGTGGGTTAGATAAAAGTCAGTATTTGTGTTGAAGTGATCGTGATAGCAAACAATGCGTAGATTGTATTGAGAGTATTAGTATGGTTTTTAACTCAGGATAGTAATACTAATAACATCGCTATTTTTATTCTTCGAATTGTTTGGATATATTAGATATTGCGTCGACAATTTTATATAACTTCAACAATTGTACTTGTAAATTTAATATCATCATGTATTTGTAAATGATCATATCATCAATATAATCATTATTTAATACAGACATTTCAATCAATCCAAGTATGTTTATTTAAAATAAGTTTCCAGAAATTATCGCTTCGTGTGAACGGCCCATCAGCATACCACAACGGATTGATTGATTGATTGATTGATTTTTCCTTTTTCCGGGCGCGTCAACTGCTTTGGTCAATTTCCATTAGTGTAGTGCATGTTTTTCTCGGAAGATGGCGATGATCTTCCCCCGCTGGATGGCGAGATCCGGCGCCGACCTGCCGTCGGCTAGTGGGGTTTCCCCCTAACCAGGATTCTCCCACCAGCGGGGCACCGCCCCAGCCGGGACAAGCTCTAAGCTCCCGACCGGTCTCCCGGAATATGTGATAGTGTAGTGCATGTTAGTGTGAGTGTGTGTGTGTAAGGGGAGAGGATACGACAAGGAAGGGAAAGGGCAGATCGCGCGCGGTCCGTGGCCCGTTTGGTAGGGTACTGCCCCGGCATTCGCCTGGTGTTGATCGGAGAAACCACGGAAAACTTCCGTTCAGAACAGCCGGCCGCTAGAATTTTCCTCCAGACAACGACTGAATTCGACCTAGCTGAAAAGCTAGTGTCGAAAAGCTAGTGTCGAAAATCCTGTCACCGTCAGGACTCGAACATATGACCTCCCAGTCAGAGGCGCTGCAGTGACATCAGCACTGAGCTACCGCTCCCGGTACGACAACGGAAGTGATGCAATAGGAAGTGATACATAGCAATATTTGAATTGAGAAATAATTATTACATTATTTATATTATGCATGAGCAAAAATGGGCAACATTCACAAAAATAAAATTTCCCGTGAAAATTCAAATTGGTAAAATATATTGCCGAATAAGTACTAAATTTTAATAATATATTATAAAATAAATATAATAAACTTTCTTCTGCCATCATTTATTTATTATTTTGTTTTGTGAGAAGCAATAAATCGTAGTTTTATCTCGTGACGGTCAAGTTTGTGAGGGTGAAATTGTAGTTATGTTTACATAGGGCATTACTGTGGAAACACACAATACATTAGAAGATGAATAGCTTATTCACGATGATGCCTCGACTTTTTAAATACCAGGTATGTGAGCCCATGTGAAGCTTTGATACAGAAATTTCGTCTATAATATGTCTAAACAATAATTGTGTACATTATTAAGTAATTATTACGCTCTGTTGCCCACTAAACTGTTTATGTGCAGCAAGTGATTTTACTGAGGACAATGCTTAAGGGCATTGCTTCAATATCAGTTAAAATGCACCGAGAACAATGCTTGGTTTAATTTAAACAATTTTATTGGCACCAAAAGTATATCACGGAATGTTTGCTAAATCGACTGTAGAATTTTGAAGACCAGGAAAATATCTCAAATTTTTAGATTTATAAAATACTCACTTCAATAGATTTCTTATCAATTGCCGTCAATATTTGACACTAGTATTAATTAAGTCATTAATTAATACAAACAAATTAAATATATTAACTCATTACTACTCATTGAAATGTTAGCTTCAGCTGTTGAGTGGTGATATAACGAGTCTATTGAACTGTATGATTGCTGTAAATGAATACACAACTACACTTTTGATCAGTTTTGGTGTATACACTACGCAAAAGACAATTTAGATGCTGTGTCATTTTTGTAGCAGCAGTGTAGTGTTAAGATGAAATTTGGAGAGGGACTTGGGCGTCTCCACCGGTATGCACGCGTTTTCGATGGAAATTTCCAGATGAACATCTGATCAACAAAACGTTTACCGGCCTTTGTAAGCATTCTTCCAAGCTACTATTGCGATTTGCTTTTTAATTATTACAAAGATATGTGCCTTATTCAGAGTAAGCCCGAAAGAAATCGTCCACATCAAATTAATTTGCGGAAAATAATGAAACTTTCGGCAGCACCTTCCCAACTCTTTGAATCAGAAATTCCGACGATCGTTTCTCTCTATGCTCAATCACCCTTTCATTTCCTTTTACTCACTCGTGCCAAGCTTTTCCTGTTTCTCAACAAATCAAAAATGTTGCAGTATATAAAACAATCTATAGGTCTTCTAGTAATAATACAAGTGAACTGTCATGGAAGAGCGTGAAATTTCATGCGAAAAGAAAGCTGTTGTACGGTGTTTATATAGCCTCCTGAGACCCAGAGAATTTTTTTCACAAATTGTACTTGTGAATGTGCGCATTGTGGTATATTTGACCTGTTGATTACTAGAAAAACGTTTTTAAAAATCTCGGAAACCTCATTCGCCTGGAAACATTGGTACAGTATACTGTACTTTGGGTCTCAATGAATACATTTCATGTTGTATTATGTACATGATTTATTGAGGAACATTTAGAAATACTGAATACAATTAGATTTATTGAATATGCATACAATAACATAAAACATACAAAAAAATTACACTTTTAATATATTATATCTACTAATTGTGATATTCCATGAAACAATTCCTTTTTGCCACCAGACATAAAAATATTTTGCAAGTGCTGCAGAGTGTTCTTGTCCTGCCATTGCACCCCGGTTTCCTACACTTTTGCCAGTCCTTGACATCTGCAATTGTGGGCATATGTCCACATTTAGCTTTTCTGACTTTTTCATTTGGGAGCGGAACTGGAACTTTTCTTTTCTTAGTAATAGACACTGAACTGTCTTCCTCTTCTAATGCTGAAACATCATTTTCAACAGTTCTGTGATTATAAATTAAAAGCTCGCCTAACATTAGTTTGTATTTTCTAAGTTGTGGAATTCTTTTGCTAGAAATATTTTTCTTTATCATATCAGTTTTTAGTTGAAGCCAGGCATTTACTACACACATGTCCATCAAGTGAAGAAAAGTTCTGATAGTCCATTTTTTGGTCCTTGCTCTCGAAGGACAGTAAGAAAGCATTCTGTCAAACAGATCTACTCCACCCATTTTCGAATTGTATGCTTGTATTACTTTCGGTCTAGTGACATCTATATATTTCTTTTCCTTTTTATTATATCTTCTACATTTGTCTGAAGGATTGATACCATGGACTGATGACATCATTAGAACACCTTTCCTATCCATCCACTTGACAAGACATTTGCTTCCATCATGGAAGACTAGCATATCACTAGACCCTCTACCTTCTTTACTGAGTTCTTTATCAGTCTTGAGCCGTGCTTCCTTGGGAATCCTGTTTTTTTGTACAGTACCAGTCGATCCAAATCCTCTTTTTGACAGTTCATCCAGTAGTTTGCAGGTAGTAAAATATCGATCGTGATATATGAAGTGTCCGGGAGTAAGGCTTTCAGTCAATTGAATAACTGCTGCTTCTGCCAAACCAAATCCTTGACTAGAGTACTCAGGATATGTAGTTTTACCCTGATAAAATGTGAAGTCCAAAACCTGTCCATTTGGATTTGCCAAAACAAAAACCTTTAATCCAACAGGATTTGGTTTGTTGGGACAATATTGCTTTAGAGAGCACACTCCTGAAAATGGCACAATCATCTCATCGACAGCAACATCGATATTTCTTTCTATTTTCAGGCAACCTTCTCTAATTCTGTCTATTAATGGACGTAACTTCCACAATCGGTCTATTTTCCGTTTATCTTCCTCAATGTCATCGTCAAATACAACCTTCATACAAGTTCTCAAAATGAAGAATCTGTTGCGAGTCATATTGTCACTGATGACAGATACTCGCCATCTGTTCTCCCAGTACATCCTAATCATTGGATATTGAAGGCAGCTCATTACCATATTAATTCCCATGAATATTTTTAATTCTGTCAAATTCAGATTTAGAGGACGACCATGCACTTTAACGTAAGTCTGACAAGTTTTCTCAACAATTGATTCCAATATCTCATCGTCAATGTATTCCTGAAAATAATCGCTGAAGTCATACTCTCTTCTATCTAAATGAGGGATAGTAGGCTGAGATAATGGTGGAAATTCTCGATTAAAATTCTTTCTTCTCCACTGCCATCTCGGAATGTCTTCTACTGGAATCTAAAATTAAAAGGAACACAGTGACTTAATGTTTCAACCGAATGATAAAGCGTGGAATTGTTGATAGCAGGCACATATTTTATTTAACAGAAAAATAACGTTTTAAAACTACGTAGTACCTCTTCGTCTTCACTGCTGGATTCTTCAGTATTTACCTCAGCTTCAGGAATCAGCGTTGGTATCACACTAGTATTTCCGTCATCTGTATCATCTTCACCGTCAGACAAATCGCCCTCAGATTCATCTAATCCATTTACAATTTCTTCCAAATATTCTTCGATTTCATGTTCTAAAACACCAATTATTTATGAACTCTATGGAAGTTTAACATTATAATAAGAATTGATTTACAAATATTTTACATATTTTAGGTCATAATAAACACTATTTCAATTCCACATATAACAAGTCATCAACTGAGACCCAAAGTACAGAATCATGTACCTCAAAAGAAAAACTGTCATCATCATCAAAATAAAAAATATTATCCTGATATTTTGCTATTAAATTACATTCATAACCCTTGAGATAGCATATATTAACAATAAACTATCAAAACATGCAAGAGAGTTAGGAAATTCACACCTACCTTGAAGACGGCGTTTCTCATGCGGAAACTTCTTCGGCGCCATTTTCTTAAAACTGTTGTTTACACCGCTAAGATACGGGAAGTTGGTCACGGAGTACCCTATTCCGTTCCTAGAGAGCAGTAGTACTTTAATAGCCGTAAATCATTGTCTGGGCGCTGATGCTATCTAGCGAGGAATTTTTAAAACTTGAAGTACAGTATACTGTACCAGGGGTCTCAGGAGGT
>BLKR01006431.1:0-57482 GCA_011170035.1 Teleogryllus occipitalis
GAGATATTGCCGTTTGAGATGACCCTGGGCGATCAGGGTCCGTCAATTGTTCTTATTATTTTTAATTTTGTTTTCTGTTAAACCTTAATTATAAATTAATAAACATGGCCACTGTGAAATGAAATTCTCTTGCGCCCGAATTTATTGTTAGAAGCTTTAATGTTTTAAACCTTTAAAACATAGATGTTTAAAAACATGTGCTCCGAGGGTGACACGTCACAGATGGTTTTTGGTCGATGTATTATTATCTTCGATGTTTCAGTTTTGAACATCGATGATTGGTGACATCGATTTTGTTAGGGATGCCGCGTCACTACCCGACAGGCGCGGGCGGCGGTGGCTGCACGATCCGCTTCCATCGCCTTTAAGCAGCCTCATCTCTCTTTGCGCCTATCACCCGTCAACTGTTCGGCTCAAGTATCACTCAAGAGCAGGCGCACCCCTGAGATCATCCGCACACTGTTATATTATCGATATTCATTTTGACTGTTTCGTTACGTCGAGCAAAATATGCTTATAAAAACGGCGCAAGTTTGATTTTGGTTGAGTTCGGTGACTTTTTAAAAATTGCACAAGTTTAAACTCCTAGAAATACATTTGTGAAGAAAGACATTTTTCTTGTGAATGAATTCTGTTCTTTAATATTAAATCTTTAATTATTAATAAATCTAATTTTTAATGCAAATACATTTCCCTTTCAGAATATGAGAATTTTGACGCAATTTTACGTGAAATAAAAGCAATTTTAAAAACAAGATTTACACAAAAATGGCTCCAAACTTTTTTCCTTTATACCTTTTGTATGAATAGTGCTAAATGGACAAAATAACAAGCTGTGAACATCTCGATATATTCTTTTGATTTTTCAAAAATTACCTCAATGTATCTTCGAGGAAATCTGTGCCGTTCTGTATGACAATTAGTTTTTATATTCAATAATGAGGGCTTATTTTTTATTTCTCTTACATTGTGACAGGTAAGATATGACAATGGATTTTTTCTGTTTTAAAACCAATGTATTTTTAATCATTTTTACACTTCGTTTGATTAATAGAAGGAGAAACACTCTTATAACGGGCACTTTGTATTTCGAGCCACCAGTAGTTGTGAAAAAATTCAAAGGAAAAATATGCCATTTTGAATGTGAGACAGTGGCAGCATTGTCACTTTCATTTACAGCATGTTTATGGGCATTCCAGTTTATTCTGAAATAAGTCCTTTAACGCAATTCATTTCGTAATATCAAAAGTAAAATTCCCAACGTTTACAAGTTTGGTTCTCAAATGAACACTACACGTTTTAGAATCCTAGCAGTTTCTCGTAGTATTTATTTATTGGATATTGAGTTCTTGGCGTTCGAATGAAATGTGGAGCCGATTTAGACATTTTGAAATGAGCATGCCAAAGACACTTTCGTACGAGTTTCGTATTTTATATTTTAGAACAAATTCATAGAAACTTAGTATATACTCGTAGAATGAACGTGAATGATTCATGTCTCTGCAGTGTTTTATTTACTTTGCAGTACCTAATTGTTTTAGACGGCAAGGATATTTTTAAGGTACGCAGACGGCAAAGACTAATTTGCCGAGGGGGGGGGGAGAATGCGGTACACAAAGAGACAAAATTTATTTTTTATTTATTGGATATTGAGTTCTTGGCGTTCGAATGAAATGTGGAGCCGATTTAGACATTTTGAAATGAGCATGCCAAAGACACTTTCGTACGAGTTTCGTATTTTATATTTTAGAACAAATTCATAGAAACTTAGTATATACTCGTAGAATGAACGTGAATGATTCATGTCTCTGCAGTGTTTTATTTACTTTGCAGTACCTAATTGTTTTAGACGGCAAGGATATTTTTAAGGTACGCAGACGGCAAAGACTAATTTGCCGAGGGGGGGGGGAGAATGCGGTACACAAAGAGACAAAATTTATTTTTCGAGTAAATCATCTTGTTTTAAAGAAACTAAAAAAACCTTTACATACAACTTTTACGATACAATAAAGAGTATAATGCCTTTTTTTGAGTGCTCCTGACGCTTTATGGCTAGGGAGCTGAGCAAAAATGTGAAAGGTGAGTCTGTGGGTAGAACGTCATTTGTTGTAACTGCCGCGCGCGTGGGAAGCGCATCTCAATGAAGATGGCGGCTGCCGCGAGCGCGGCCCCGGCGCAAGGGCGAGGGGCGGCTTTGACCGCCGCAATTGTTTTCGCGGCGGCGCCATTGAGGGCGAGATTTACGCGTCGAACGCAGCCGGGGTGGGGGGAGGGGGAGGCGGAGAACCGCATCGCTTAATCACGCGCGCAGGTGGAGCGCTAAACGCACGCCGGGAGGCGGGGGCGGCGGAGGGGGCGAGGGGGGGGGGCGTGCCGAACAGACGGCGCGCGCGCGTCCCGCGACAGCGAGCCCGCCCACACAATGAACCACCCACAACGCCAACCCCCCCACTGCGGTCTCGTTGCCACCTTTGAGCGCTCCTTTAGGTAGCTTTCTCGCACGTTAAACTCGCTCAAAAATATTCTTTCTTTGCACCTCCATCGAGTGATTTCGGTCGCATTAACTGAGAAGGTCATTAGTCCCGTAAGTGTAGTGCATGTTATCTCGAGTGGTGGCAGTGATCTCGCGCTGGATGGCGAGATGCTGCGTCAGACTACTCGTCGGAATCGTCGACCAGCGGGGCATCGCTGCATCCGGGACAATCTCTAAAATCCCGTCTCGTCTCCCAGCAAGTGTGGTCATGTATGTATATGTAAGTGTGTGTAAGTGAAGGTTGAGGATACGACAAGCAAGAGGAAGGAAAGATCGCGCGCGTTCAGTAACCCGTGTATTAGGATACTGCTCTGGCATTCGCCTGGTATTAATCGAAGAAACCACGGGAAACTAACGATAAGAGCCGGTTGCTAGAATTCTCCTCCAAACAGCGCCTGAATTCGACTAACTATCTAGCTCGTATAGAAAATCCTGTCACTGTCGGGACTCGAAATTTTCACTTTGAAATAGAACAATTCGGAGTCTTACGAAAGAGGAGCAATTTTATTTATTGTAAATCCTCCATTTTCCTCTAAACACTACAATTTTTAATTATGTGTTATTCAAATCCTATATCACATTTTTACTTTGCAATTACACCAAAATAATATTGTCAGTTATGGAATATCAAGGAGCTTACACGTACACCTGGGTTTTATATCCTGGCACGACGTAAATCAGCTGTTACGTTGTCATCCAATCGAGAGCCAAAACGTCATGACGGTGACGTGACTGTGGTGACGTATAAACTCCTGATTGGACGAAACCGTCAACAGCCGATTTACATCAAGTGCCACGTTACAAAAACCCAAGAATAACGTAGGTAACGGGTGTGTTTACGGACGCACGTGACGTGACAAGTGTAGTAAAAACGGACTTCGTCGGGGAGGGAGAGTCTACCGAGATGGGCGAAAGCGCGTCGGCGACGGCGGTAGCAGCAGCCAGGATCACGATGGATGCGCAGGGATTTCCCCTGGCTGTGCTTGCTGCGCAACCCACTGCACGGAGCTGTACTGCGGCGTAGTATCTCACGTTATCATTAGGGGGCAGCTCCCGCGGCGAGATTTTCGGGTAGGCACAAGAGAATTTAACCACTAATAAGCCTACGATGGAAAGTGTAACGAACGTAACAAGCGGAAAATGCTCAGCATATCGTGTGGGAACTTCCAGAGGCCCTTCTCGCATTATGGATCCACTCGTTCTGGTCCTCGTAAAAATTCGTGAATAGTCGTTTTTAGTGAGTTATACAGAGCTCGCCAAGATGATATTATATATTATACAATAATAATAATAATAATAATAATAATAATAATAATAATAATAATAATAATAATAATAATAATAATAATAATAATAATGCCGACACGATGGCCTAGATCGCTAAGGCAGTAGTGGAGTGGCGGTCTCGAACCAGGATCGCGGGTTCGAGTCCCACCTCTGGCATGGTTGTGTTGTGAGTGTCCATGTCCCATCCATAACTTCATTCCATCCTTCCGGGCTAACAAACCTAGGGTGTAAATACGGAATGTGCATTAAATTGCATTAAATCTCGTGCGTAAAAAAGGAACGTGCACCTACCCCGATATTCAGTCTGAGCCCTGGTACGATGCACATATCGCGTAGCCCAATGATGGCCGATTCGCAGAAAAATAATAATACTCACGCTGCATGTCCGGGGATTTTAATAGAATAGCGCCATGGGAAATTTCCCCCTCTAAGGCGACTAAATTCCTACTAATAATAACAAATCCTCTTTAAAGGCGCCTATACCTACCAAGATATATTTCCTTTAGGCACTTTTCTTACATATTCTAAACCTCTTCCCGCAGAAATCGGAGAAGTGAAGACCCATTCCCGGAGTAACAAAATGAAAAGCTCGACCTCAACAACTGCTAGGTGCAAGAGCAACCCTCCTTACGGGGTTGATTCATAGGAAAGCAATGTTGGAGGCTTAAAGAAGGCACCAACACCATCATCAACCAAACCCATAGCATCATGGGGTCTAATTAATAGTCGTAAGGTCTCGGAAAAGAAGTCGCTGCCTAGGGATTGCCTGGGCGCGGTTGGAATCCGCATTGGCCGTGACAACTTGCAAGCCAATGGTGGTGTATTATTGAATAAGCGGGCACAAATCGGGATACTCAAATCCGTCACAGAGAATGAAAGTAGCAATCAAGGCATAGCCATATATGCCGATAGTGTTTCTCGGGCATTACTCGGAACCACTCGATTATGTCCGTTACGACGGAAGGAGGATATAATGGACAGCTGGCATGAATGAAACGATTGTCAGAATTCATCTCTGTATTACTCGTTGCAGAACACATTGTGTAGGTTACTGGAACTTTATAGAAATATCAGTTGAAGACAATCCACAACTATCCCATCTTACGGATCACAATATCACTGATCGAAGAACATTTATTTACAGGTCGGGAAAGTGTGTCTCCCGATTCGAATACCGGAAATTAAGGCCGAAGTTCAGGGAGAAAAGCAAAGAGTGAAACTCCAGAATCAGTAAGTGTAACCTCTAAGCATCAGAGCCAAGATTTAGACTCCAACTCAATAACACGATCATCAGATAAACTGAACCGCTTAAAACGCATTAAGAACAGGAAAAAGTCAAATATTGGTGATTTACTCCTCACTTTGGACCTAAATTGATTTAACCACTTACTGTACAGCGTTGACAATAGTAAAGTTATTGGTGGAAAACTCGTTAAACCACTGAATCGTCATAGAGAGTACATAATACATTGGAACAGATGGCGGAAGAAAATAATAAAACAACTTACATCTAATATAACTTTTCTCGACACCTTCCACAGGAGAAGTCAAAAGGCGTGTATTAGGAGAAAAGTGTCGAGAATCAGGAAGAAATATTGTACGCCCCCGCAGAATAACATCAAAAATACAAATTTATCGGAATACATACCTCAAACAACAACCCAGAGTGTATTTTCAGCAAGTGCGATGCAATTACCAGAAATTTCAGAAGAAAAACAGATCATCTGGATTTTCCCAAAATCCAGAAGATGTTCTTCAAGAATCTGAGAAGCTAAGTTCGTACAGAAAAGTTGCCAGAGATACAGGCAATATAAAACCACTGATCAGACACTCACTGGGTCATCAGAGAGTCATTTCCAATCCAATACATTCCGGCTGAAGAAGTAACGAACATTAAAAATAAACATCAAAGAAATGGAAATTTCCGATACATCAATGATGTTCTAACAGCCGTCATTTACTAATTAGAGTATTGGAAATGCCCTGGACCAGATGGGCTTAATAATTTTTGGATTAAAATAATGGAGAATTCAGATCCTCAACAACGAGCGGATTCGGTGGTATAAGGGTCAGCGTACCGGGCTGTTGTACCCGAGTTTGCGGGTTTAAACCCGATCGAATTCATGGATTTTTAAGGGCGAAAAAATCCTTCGTACGCCTTCCTTCGGAGAAGTAAAGCCGGCTGTCCCATGTATATTTACTGCATGTAAAAGATCCTCAATCCTAAAAGAAGCCTAAGAGCAAAATTGAGATCCGCCTGTTAGGTCGCCCAAGATAATATCTCCTTTCTCCGCTAGGTGGTGAAAGGAGCGTAGCGAAATTTGCGTGGTTAAACGGAAGAGCGGGCCTGATGGCCTAAGTCTCGCCACGTAAAATAAGGCACTAACTAACTAAGATTATCTGAAACAGCCCGAAGAATTACCAACACTCTGCGCGAGGGTATCTGGTTTATGAAGCCAAAAACAAGTGATGCCACAGACCCCGGACAATTTCAACTTTAACACATGCCTCAACTGACGCACCGAAGAGCAACCACATCAAAAACATTGAACAAGAGAAACATTTTTACAATGGGGAATTTCAGGATCTAATATTCAGGTTCAGGATCAGGTTAAAGTTCAGGATCTAATATTCACATGTACCTAAAGAGAAATTATATGACCAAGCAGAATTATTTACATTATGAGGAATCTGCAATCTACCGGACAATGTAAAATATTTCCTAAACAAACTAATGCATATGTAACAACACGAAATCCAACTAATTATCATTGTTCTAGGGTAGATGGAATACCATTTTGTGTGATTCCGTTCAGCAGAATTTTTGCAGCTACTGCAGACCACTAGCATGTAATAAATTAAGAATATAAATAAATATATAATTTTTGAATGATTACCTAAATCAAGAGCATCTGAAAACGTCGTTCGCAATCTCCACGCGCCCCTCGCTACACCTCTCATTCTGAGCCCGGCCCCCTTCGACTATCCACCCCTTCGCCCTCGCACACCTCGAACCCTCCACCCACGCCACGACTCGGGGGCCAAAATTCCCTCCCCGCTGGCCACTCGCGAGTGAAAATTTCACGCCTGATTGGGGCAACACGCTTCGAATGTCAACTGATGACACCAACTACGTTTGGCTCAGAGCCAGCATTGCAGCTGTCTCCACAGCGGCTCTGACCGGGAAGTTGTAGAGTTTGAGACTCACTTGGGGCAGGATTTTCAACCCTGCGTAAAATTCAGCTTTCTGGATGAGAATTCTACTGGCAAGCTGATCTGCTCGGTAGTTGTCCGTGGTTTCTCCGATGAACACTAGGCGAAATGTCGGAGCCGTACACTAACAGTCTGGTAGGGAACGCGCGCGATCTTTCCTTGCTTTTCCTTGTATCATCTGCATTTACACACACGCGCTTACATGCACAGCACTACCGTATGTCGGGATTTTAGAACTTGTCCCGGGTTGGGCGAGGCCCCGATAGGGTAAGGTGAAAACTTCGCAAGCCGATGTGCAAATCGGCGCCAAATTTCACAATCCAGCGGGGGAGGAACAACACCACCACTGCCCGGGATAAAACATTCACTACACTAACGGGACTAATAACCATTGCAAATAACGTGCCCAAAAATATCAATCAATGAACTGAACACTTAGATAACATTTCAGTAACACAACAAGAATAATCTGAAAAGGAATATATTCAAGAGAATAGTTTTGTAAAATTGTTAATGTCTTTGAATTTGTTCTTTTGAAAGTGTTGAATGTTTTTAACCTAATACACCTTTATCGAAATATGGTGCAGTACACTGTATGCAATCAACCAAAACTAGTTATTTTTATTTGTCCGCCTGACTGTGTACTTACGTAGCAAAGAGAAAGTATTGTAATGCTGCGGCAAAAAGGCGATTTTTCAACAGAAAAACTCGTATTGTGGGGATCTATTATCGAAAAAGTGGATATATCTTGTTTGTTTTTTTGGTAGTAAATTACTTCCTCTAACACGTTGTGTAATCAGAATCCACATGTGGTGTGTTCTTTATTCCGAAAATTCGATTGGCGCGAAACGTCTGTCTATCGCTGTGTTGTCTGCCCGTCAGCCTGTTTGATGTCTCATCTAGTGTCTAAACCGTTAAAACAATTTTCTCCAAATTTTATATTCCTCGACTGATTCAAACGAACTCTGCGCCCTGCAAGTGTGAAACAATATTTGTTTGGGGATACTTTACATAAAGCCTCAACATATCCAAAAATATCACCGGTCTCTTTTTTGTCGAAATTTCTCAATTTTCGAAAGTTGCAAAATTGAATGATTTTTCGGCGTCTTCACACAACTAAAATATTGAAAAGAGATTTTTCCTTCTTAATATTTGCTGTTCAAGGATAGATTTTAAATAAAGTTATTTTAAATTAAATCGTTATTTTTTTCCCTAGGAAGAGCTAAAAACGCTTTAAAAATGGCGCAGGTCTTATTTTCAGAAAAGTGAATTTTCGAAATTTGTAAACAAAAGAAACACAGTACAAAACTATATTGATGACAGAAATATTTGTCTTTAAAGAAATGCGTTCTTTAAAACTATATCTTGAAATAATATACATAAAAAGCTCAGAATATTTGAAAACTGGAAATAAAATGTTCAGATTTTTACAGCTTCGGGGAGATTGAGTTTAACTTTGAGAATGGCCCATAGGGGTAATTTGAATGGCGTGTTCTCTGTAAGAACCTGAGTTCGAATCCAGTGCGGCGGAGAATGTCTTCATTCGATCAAAAATCTGTATTGAAAAATACAAAGGGAATGGGCTTTTTCGGATGTACCAATTAGTTAATTGTATGAGTCTCTCATTACGATTAGTAAAATTGTAGTAATATACGAGTATATTTTATGAACATAATATTTGTATATTCATATGGAGGAGCGAATAAAAAAGCAGTGTAATGAGAAAATGTTATAAAGTTGTTATTTCCCTTACTTGATCTGCTATTCATATATTCTTTGTTACAAAAGCTCTCTTACTTTACCGATAGTTAAGTTAAATCAGAAATTTCAATAAATGTTTAAAATTTACGATGTACTAATCTGAGACCCTCAGGTCTGACAGTGTTTGCAACGGAGCAAGGTTAAGTCTTGTTCAGACAAAAGCTTTAAAACTTGCTTTATGTGCTAATTTTGTACTGCGAAGCATGTTAACAGGAGTTTGCATACTAGTATAAAATTATTATTCCCTGCAACGCTCTCATCTCGAAGATTGCTCGCCTCGCTGCTTCGTAATAGCGCTCGCGAAGGCCCACTTTATTTCACACACTGCTCTCTCAGCGTGCTCTCTTCTTGGCTCCCCTGCTTCTCATTAGGGAGCTGTTTTCACTGACTGCTACCTGGAAGGCAAATATCTTCCGACAAGGAGCGAGGAATCCCAGAGCCCCCTCGAGACTCCCCGAAGCCCTAACGAAGGGCGAAGGGCGGAAGGGAGCGCGCGCCGGAGGCTGTGGGCTTCGGTTTTCCCTTGAGAACACGTGCGTCTTGGTTCAGTCAGCAACAAAGGCTCGAAGAAAATGCATGAGGGGCTCAAGTAATAAAGTTTTGATGTCGGAAGGAAATGTCTTTATTAATGACTCTTTATTATTCCTTTTGGTTGTGGTGTTTGATGGCACCTTCTCACAGTGCTTTTATCTCGTACTTTACCTCAGGAGATCATACATTATAATGAGTACGCCTATTCTATGCCAAAAAATAACAACAAAGAAACAATGGTGGACAGGCAGGAAAATATAGGTCTCGAAAGCCGAATCTTCCAAAAAAATAAAAAATGAAATGACAAAAATATTTGTAGGACAATTTGTCCTGGGAGGTTACAAGATCTCTTTCTAAAACCATTTAAGCGAATTTGTTTTCAACGTTGGCGGTATTCTAAAAGAACGTGAAATGTATCTTGAAAACGGGCAAAAATGGATCAATTTTAATCCATCAAATAATACTGAGTTGACCACAGGAAACTTACAAATCAATACTTACACTCTCAGAAATTTCTGCATTACTTTTAATGCAAAGTACATTAAAGTAATTATCATGTAAGCACATGAAATGTAATATACATGTACAGGAACTTTAATGTACGGGTACATTAAATTTAATGTTAAGGTACAATTAAATTTAATGTAGACAAATAAGTGAAGTTAACAGTCGTACATTAACTCTATATTGATTTTAATTTAAGCATTAAATTTAATGTACTTGTACATTAATCTCTCTGTAATGTTCAAGGTACATTAAAACTTGTGTACAGTCGTACATTAAATCTACATTAAATGTAATGTAATTTCTGTACTAAGGACGAAAACAGAACGGAATGGAGTCGGGTTGTGCCCTTTCGAGTAGGTAGATAAACGGCTTAGGAAAAGTGCGCGGGATGCAGTCGGGCTACGCTTTTGGGGAGGAAGGTAGACGGCTTAGGAAAAGTTGACCGCGGGATGCACCCGGGATACGCCCCGGTGCAGTGCAGTGCGAAGGAAGTGAAGATGGGTGGCGGCTGTTGCCGGCTGGGCGCGCGCCAATTCAGTGGCTCAGGGCCACAGCGCGCGGTCCATCGCAGTCTTCTCAGGAGGCCCTGTCCGCGCACAAGGAGGGAAACAGAATCGGTAGAAAACGTTAAGGGCGTCGCAATAACTGAAATAATATGAAGTGTACAGGATGTTGTGGGTTCCCCTGCCATTATTCTTCGTAAAAATCATAGTTTTCTGATCTAAAAACAAAACATTTCAAACTGCAATAGGGTAATTAAAAGTAAAACTTCCGGGAAATTGCCATAACTTTTTAAAACATGAAATAGTTATTGCAATTTAAACAAAATCAACTACAAGAGATATTTGAAAAATGTGCAATATGTTTAATTTCATGTTATTATATTTTGTTTTACGATACAGAACTTCTTTACATGAAGTACAGAAAACCAGTCGGCGTATTGAAATATTGACGCCAAAGACACCTTCCTACTAGTTGCATATATTATTTTCTAGCACGAATTCATGTGAACGTACCTACTATAGACTCATTCTCAATATGCGAGGCGGCAACCGTGTTGATGACGACACCCCAGTGGTTTGCTTACTTCGCAGTAGCTATTAGTTTTATACAGCCATAACTTCTTTGTGATACGCGTACGGGAGTCTTATTTTGCCCAACCCGTACCGTAAACACTTTACAATCAATAAACAGTGAAGGTACGACTGAATATCAGTTTTCATGAGTGCTGAAAATAATCAAGGTAGGTGTTTGAGTGTAAAGGCTGCGTATGAAGTACATAATTATTATTGTTAAATTGAGCTTACATTTTTCGTTAAACAAAGTTTTGGCATTACTGACAGCTATTAAGAATCACAACAATACCTAAAATACTCTGGATCAAAACAAAACCAGCTTCAATGGTGAGCTACAAGTTCTAAGGCATATCACCACGAAAAATTCATGACGCTAATGCAGGTTTATTCACCCCCATTTGGCGTGCCCTGACCCAGCACTTATCCGCAGGCCAGCGGTGTGGCTCCTGCTTCTTCTTGTGTCAGCCTGACGGGAGGGGATGGTCGGGGCTCGGGCGCCATCGGCTCCAGTCTAACAAAAGGCTAGTGTTACGCGGGCCACGGGTCTCCGCAGGTAGTCTAGCTCCGATTATTGCCTTTGGGCAGCCCTGCACTAATGAAAATGTCGCCAGTATTTGTTCGAAATTAACTACATTGTCGAGACATTCACGAATTACATGATAAATATTTCTATACTTTTACGAGTACTATGGTAGAATTGGTTTCGATTTCGAAGCTACTTAACTGAAACGTTAAAAAATATTTCTCAAATTGGGAGAGGTCAAAAATCGTATAATATATTCGTCAAAGCAGAAACAGTTGCGAAAGCAATTTGTTCCATTCGATTAAACAGTAACCCTGCACACATACGTAGAACCTAACATTTAGGCAGTTCGAAATGGAAGAGGGTGTGCCTGTGATTGATTGATTGATTGATGTTTCCGGGCGCGTCAACTGCTCAGGTCATTAGTCCCGTCAGTGTAGTGCACGTTTCTTCCTCGGGAGATGGCGGTGATCTTCCCCCGCTGGATGGCGAGATCCGGCGCCGACCTACCGTCGGCTAGTGGAGTTTTCCCCCTAACCAGGACTCTCCCACCAGCGGGGCACCGCCCCAGTCGGGACAAGCTCCAAGCTTCCGACCGGTCTCCCGGAATATGTGATAGTGTAGTGCATGTTAGTGTAAGTGTGTGTGTAAGTGGAGAGGATAGGACAGGGAATGGGAAGGACAGATCGCGCTCGGTCCGTGGCCCGTTTGATAGGGTACTGCTCCGGCATTCGCCTGGTGTTGATCGGAGAAACCACGGAAAACTACCGATCAGAGCAGCCGGCCGCTAGAATCCTCCTCCAGACAGCGACTGAATTCGACCTAGCTGAGAGGTTAGTGTCGAAAATCCTGCCGCCGTGGGGAGTGGGAACCTAGGACCTCCCGGTCAGAGGCGCTGCAGTGACATCAGTTGATGCACTGAGCTACCGCTCCCGGTGTGTGCCTGTGTGTATGCGCCGCGCCGCGCCAATGAATGGTGAGTGTGGTGACAAAATAGGGCCCGTTGCCGCACCAGAGCGAGGGCTCGACGACGTTTTGAAGGCGGAATCGCCCGACTGCATCCAGTGGTGGGATTCCATAACTCCCACTTTCCACCTAATCCCCTTTCACTTTTCATTATCTGAGGCCTAGCCCGACTGCATCCCCTTTCGTTCACTGGGTGTTTCGGAAGGAGTACACATTTTTAACAAGTTTCCATTCATAAGCAGCGGATATAGGCGTCCTGGCACCAGTCCAGAGACAACATCGAACACAAGTTGTTTGATTGATTGATTTTTCGTGTTTCCGAGCTCGTCAACTGCTTTGGTCATTAGTCCCGTTAGTGTGCTGCATGTTTTTTTCTCGGGAGATGGTGGTGATCTTCCCTCGCTGGATGGCGAGATCCGGCGCCGACCTACCGTCGGCTAGTGCGGTTTTCCCCTAACCAGGATTCTCCCACCAGCAGGGCACCGCCCCAGCCAGGACAAGCTCTAAGTTCCCAATAGGTCTCCCGGAATATGTGGGAGTGTAGTGCATGTTAGTGTAAGTGTGTGTGTGTAAGGGGAGAGGATGGGACAAGGAAGAGGAAGGAAAGATCGCGCGCGGTCCGTGGCCCGTTTGGCAGGGTACTGCTCCGGCATTCGCCTGGTGTTGATCGGAGAAACCACGGAAAACTACCGATCAGAGCAGCCGGCCGCTAGAATTCTCTTCCAGACGGCAACTGAATTCGACTTAGCTGAAAAGCTAGTGTCGAAAATCCTGTCGCCATCAGGACTCGAATCTAGGACCGCTCCCGGTCGAACACAAGTGATCATGACAGAATCTTCGTAATTGTGTATTATGTTAACAAACTTTTAAGTGTGGTTTTCAATTGACAGTACTCTAAAAGTGCAAATGTTTCTTGAAAACAGAAATGGATCAATTGTAATCGATCAATGTGATTGTAAGCAGGCCACGGCAAACGTAGAAATCAATTCTTACACTAAAGGAGAAAACGGAAGGGGATGGAGTCGGGCTATGCCGTTTTGGGGGTTTGGGGAAAAGTTGACCAAGGGATGCTGTCGGTATACCCCTGTTGGAGGCGCAAACATTCCGGCGAGCGAAACGCGTCACAACACTTAACGCGATGGGGCGCGTTATCTAAATCGTTTCAAAAATTTAAGATACGTGAGGATGAGCGTTGCTTTCACCCTACACGTTCATTATGCTCGCGTAAATTAAGTCATTTGGCTCTTAATGGTTTATAAAACTTAACGCCACCGTTAAATGCGTGAATTTACGTGCAACGCTCATCACTATCGCCCGACCCGTGCTTACGCAAAGCGAGCGTGCGGGGAAGTTTCCGAAATCGGAGCAGCACCAGACAGTGAACACGCTCCTGTACTCGTTAAACGCGCACTCGAGCCCACCGATTTATATGCACTCGAGCCCACCGATTTATATGCACTCGAGCCTACCGATTTATATCACCATCAACATTCAGTTTTGTTCCATTTTTCTGGGCAAAATTATCAATAATTTACTACTCGGGTATCTTTTTTTCTTTTAGGACAATCAAAGAACAAAATGTGTTCAAAAGACGTTTCACATATTTTGAATCGCAACATCACAACTTTTTTTGAAAAAAAAAAAAAAAAAAAAAAAATCAGTACAGTGATGGAAAGAAGAAAGGACATCTGAGTGTTAAATTATTAATTTTGTGTGATAACCATACTAATGTATATATTTTTGACTGATTAAAATTCTCAATAATTGGCAACCTTCACCGACACAGCAAATCAGTCAATAAATATTCGCTTAACACAAAAGTAACACTACTTTGAAAGAATTGTCTCCATAAAAAGAAGACTTGAATTTAATAAGGAGACACATTACAATTATGTTACTATATAACGAATTCCATTAATCGTATTAAAGTCGGAAGTTTACACTTCTTATTCCAATAAGATAGGAAGTTGAGGTAGCAAGATGAGTTTTCCTCTCATCACTATGATTTAAGTTTCCAACAAATTTTTACTTTTCCTCCTTTGAAAAACTCTATTCGAATACAAACGAACTAGATGAATGTGACGTCGCCAACGCTGTAATCTGTTTTAAAAGTATTTTCACATGGGTTGGAAATTTGTGTCTTTCAAAGCTTTGTTCAAATAAGTTCTTACAGTCTCCGGTCTTCTACAAATCAATGAATCGTAGTAGCTGATGTTTTACTCCTCTTCCAAAATTCCCAACATCCAACGGCCTTGTATGTTACCTCCATGCGGGATATGAACTGGTAACATTGCAATTTCAAAATTGTAAACGCCATAAAAATTACTGGTACATTTGAATGTCGCAGAATAGTTAGAACTTAGTACAGCTACATTTTTACGGTTTTGCTAATCTTGTATGCACAAAAATGAACATAAAAAATCTGCTTGACGTTATTCTCTACTAAGATCATTCCCAGTTAGTTCCGAAAATTCTGACGCAAACTCTTTATCAACTACATGTAGTTCTTCCCTTGATTTGCATAACACTTTCATATTTTTATCCTCTAATTTTTGAAGAGAGATTAAAACTCCACAAAGTCAGTCTAATTGTGTTCACTTCTATTTCTCCAATTGCTTCTGGTCTATTTATCGTTTTGTAGGTGAATCTATATCAACATTAAAAGGCATTTTTTTATGTTTATGTGAATAAGGTATTAAGTTTAATAAGAATAAGTTGTTAGACATATTCATTTGAAAATCGGTATGTGCACGCTTAAGTAAATCAGTGTGTTACGTCAGTGTGAAAAGTCGAATGTGCTTTCATTCTCTAACATTACTCACAGTGTGGTTTTCTCCGTATTCACTTGAAGTTCGAGTTTAATAAATTCCAAGGCAATACTGTTCGAAAATTTTTGCAAATTCATTTTGTAAAATACGGTAATACCGATGAAAATGGAATTAAATTTGCCGCTTGATTCACTTGTCGCATTCAACGCCACGCAAGATCCTTTCGGGTGGCGGTGGTTTAATTCCTGACATACTAAGATCGCAGCGTTAAATCACGCCAAAACACGTTTTTAGAAATTTCTTACAATATTCTGGTCGGATCCGAAATCAAATTATCAGTTCCCCACCAGGAGATCGAGATGCATCGAATGACACCTCATTTGTTTCGATTGGTGCCCGCGAAGAGGTCTAGCCGTCAGTGACATATCCGCACACATGCACACTTGCGGTTACTCAAATACTGTATGGGGATGTGGAAGTCGAAAATGCTCACTTTTAAAACCTTATTTTTTAAGGCTCTTCGGCAATGCTGGGCTAGAAAATTAACAAAAATTGCGAATTATATTGAAAAAGACTGGTTCATTATTTACAACTGTTTGCAAAATTATTTGCAACATTATTTATCACAGTCAAATTGCTTTCACATCTATGTTACGCACATTATCAGCTTTGTAATATTAAATGGATATGGCGCTAGTCCACTTGTATGATACTTCGACATTTAGAATATGTAAACAGTTTTCCATTTCAATGAATTTTATATATCCATTCGCATTTTAAAGTAGAGTAAAACACTTTCGAGAAAAGAAAAAAAGAAAAAACAAAAAAGTACTTATTTTCAAAAAACTATGTTATAAAAATATTTTTCGCACTGTGGCGATTTGATTAAGTCTTTTCTAGTTTAAGGGGATTTCGTAGAGAAGGAAGAAGAGAATTCATGCGGGCTGTCCCCAACAAGCTAGGTAAAAATGAAAGAAAAAATGAAACATAAGCAATGCCCTGACCGTAAAAACAAATCAGTATCATTACATTAAGCAAGTTCTGCTATTTTAGGGTAAAGGAACCAGACACACATTGTGCCAAAGTCAAAAATTATGTGGCTAGTATTATGCAAGTGAAGTCTAATTTTACAGAACCGTAACACTGAAAGTGTAATTGTAAGTAAGGTACGATGATGATAACGAATATCTGTAATTCACAGTGAATTATCAACGGAGCTTTCTTTCTAATTTAAACCAAATCTTTTATGGTGGCTCGTATTAACCTTGGGCATACGCTCTAGAACATTTATAGAGATAAAATGTAGTAGTAAATTATTTTTGATTCTGGGAAAATATTCTAAGATTGGAACTATCAATCGAAAAAAGTAGATACATTAGTTGTAACTACAATGGATTTCTGGGTTTTATTTACATTGCACATTCTGTCGAGAACTACCATTGAGTGCGGACCGGTCTGCAACGCTCTCTAGTTTTGCTGCACAGCAAGTTGAAATGAACTCAAGTATTCTTCGATAGTTCAGTGAGTGAAAATCGTGTGACAGGTGCTGCGTTGCAGGTAGTAAACCCCTCTCGCAATGTGGGTTTCATCTCCCACATCATGGGGGATGAAAGTTATCCCAACCGCAGTTCAGTCACTTCTAACAACGTCCATGGTAATTCATCCCAAATTATGCAAAGAACTCTCAAATACGTGTAACTAGGACTTCTCCTGAAGTCTGTACAAAGTTAGTAATAGTCTTTGACTGTAAAACTTACTTGTATCATACTTTACGTGATCCTAATTGCAAGGTTAAAAGTGTCATTTTACGTAATAGTGCAATGCAAATGAAAAACAAGAAATCAGTGCGGAACAAGAAAAGTAAAACAATGCAAAACAAGAAATCAGTAGGCATTACAACCTCTCGAGGTCAGTGCTTTGAACCTTTATCGTCAGAATAGGTCTCCAAAGCCGCTGTGTGCTATAGCAACTGGCGACCCCCGTTGCAGTTTATTGTGACTCGCGGAGTGTTCTTAGACTAAAGTCCCTTGCATCCATATCAGGGGTGAACATTGTTTGGCTAACGCACGCGCCCTGTCATATTCAACATCCCCCTAATGTACAAGTAAAAATAGGTTAAGTTTAGATTTAAGAATTTTTTTCTAGTAAATGAAGAATTCCAAAATCATCTCACTGTGTTTCACTGCGTTATGGTACGGCCTAATATCTCACATGGTTCTATCCCCTCCACCCTGGTTCCAGAGCAGCCGGGCCAACTACCGAGATCGACAAGACTGGACAACTACCGAGATCGACACGTGAGGATCGCCCGAGTAATGAAAATATGACCCGCAACCATATTAAAGGTTATAGTTGCGGCTCTTCAGGCCTTGTAAGTTGGACACGCCTGCTACAGAAGTAAAAGACACAAATGGTTCATGAACTCGGTGTCACTGTTTGTGGAGTCGAGAAAACCAGCGAAAGCATTGCGCTCTACGTCGCTCAAATGCTGCTTGCAAGCAAGAGTCCCAATCGACAGACGTGAAAAAATTCATACATGCCCACGAAGGTTTACGGGCGTCTCATGCAAGAGCACTTGAAGCAAATCCATCTGGCTTTCGCAAAAGTCGGACACTTTTCTAACAGACCGCGTAATGTTAGTCATATATTAGTTTAACAAAACATTATTGTAAGGCGCCATATCGCTTAAAGAGGAAATTTTGTAATTAAAATAGTACATAGAGTTGTCATTAAGCAAATAGTACGTTTACAACGGGTCTCAGTCTACTGCAAACGAGCAACCAATTGGCTATATTGGTCGACCTTATATCTAGAACTCTTTGAGCCATTCGAATTAGTGGCACGTCGTACCTCGTCTGTTTGTACTCGAGTCGGCGGCATCAAACGTCGGCGCCGAGGTGTCTTCGTCAGAAGCCGCGCTGACAGGCGGCGCGACAGGCCAGCCAACACTCCAGGAATAGAGGGGCTCGTCGCAGCGGGCTCGACCGAGACCCTCGGCCGGTGAGCGGCCACTGGGCGGGTTGACGAGGAAAACGCCCAATTTACATTTTCCTTTGCGTTTCAGACCCATTCAATTTCGTCGTATATTCCATAAATATTTTTACATATTTTAGTATTATTAGAAATGTTTGCGTATTTTACCTGAAACTAATTTTTTCTTTACATTTTAATATACTTATACATCGAAATGGAATATTTATGATGCATGTACGTAACTGCAATCATCAAAGCAATCTAATACTATCACGCTTGAGGGAAATACGGGTAATGAAAAATGTTATTGTGTAAAAAGCTTGGATATAATAATGTAAAGTGTTTATTGAGTTGTAAAGTTGTTGATTGAGAATGAAGAAAGTGCGAATCTTAAGTGTATCTCCGCCAAGAGTGAGTTTAAAATAAACTATCTACACTACTCAAAGCGTCTGAAATATTGAATGTTTTGCATTTGAGACTGACATACAGTTGAATAAAGATACATATCAGTAATTATGAATTCAACGTACTTGTCACACGCATTATTTTAGTACTTTAGTATTTTAGCACTATATTTAGTAGTTTAGTATTTTAGCAGCATTATTTTAGTACGAAATTTTAAAGTAATCAGAATACTTGGCATTGCATTTACCATGCAATGCAAAAATAAACGATTTATTTTTACAAAACATCATCGAAAAATACATTGTAACCTGCAGAGAAACACGAAAATACGGCGAGAATCTGCCTCTACCCAAACTGCATTTTCGAGTGCAGTTTTCAGAGGAGCGAGAGGAGATGGTTGTGAGCGCAGGTCGCGTAAATATTTGCCCTTCGTTGGGAAGCCGCAGCCTGACGCCCCCTCCCGCGCCTCGCGAACAATGAAGTTCGTGTCTGGACGCCCCTCCCCCTCCACCCTCCGCCCTCCCCGCTTGCTCCTTTTCCACGGTGCGCGAGTTCACACAGTCAAGCAGGCAGTGCGGCCCGCGGATAGGCAGCGGGAATTTACGCACGAGGGCCGAAACCGACGCCTCAGGTGTCACAAACATATTACTTATGTTCAAATAATTATATCAAAATACACGCCTCATTTTTACTTTCTCGTAAACGTACGACATACTGTACATACTACGCAGGTTTTTCCCCCTTCAGGGTTTTTTTCGTCAGCCACCTTATGGTCTCTTTTCCGCGGCATTGATGCGATGGAGAGACCATTTGGGGTGAATAGCAGAATATGAAAGGTTAGAACGCGGTAGAATGTAGGTATTGTAATGGCTTAAAGGCTTTCGGCCTAGCCACTTAGCATCAAGTTTTCTAATTTTTATGTAATAATTACCTATTAAATAAAAAATAATAAACCTACTACGTATACGCAATAATATACTTAGTATAGAGAAGTTACCTAATGCGGCGGCAAGGCGATTTTTTGACAGAAAAAAATCGTATTGGGAGGCTCTTATAGAGAAAAAAAAGGATTTAATATTGTTCGAATATTAAATGTAAATTACTTCCTCTAATATGTCGGTCCTTGGTATCGAAAAATTGCTTTAAGGTAAAACGTCTGTCTATCTACAATATTAGCCCCTAAACTATTCCCAATATTTATTACAAAATGAATTTTCCCGGGCCTATCTGGTCCGTCTCAAATTTCTGGGATTTTTAAAATAATTGTTTAAATTTCGGGGGTACTTTGCACTAACATTTTGGGAAATTTTCAATATTATTTCAAAAATGGCTCCAATTTTTTTGTTTGAAATTTCATGTAGCCTACGAATAAATCTACTGATTAGTAACGAAACAGCCTCTGGAACGAAACTTTACTGCGGCTGGGAATTTAGTTTCGCTACAGTAACGAAACTACGTATATAATCGTGGGATTTTAGTTTCTATCCAGATGTTTTATGAAAGTTTCAGTTTCGTTATTTACAATTCATGACGTCATAAAAAAGGTTTAGTTTCGCTCCCAGTGACATAATTTGCGAGTAGTGTTACTCCTGCGTCGCACCGCCGCTATCAGCCCATCTGTCAGCAGTGGCCATTGCCTCGGAGGCGAGGTGGCAAAAACGGATATTTACATCGCAGACAGCAGACAGACGGGAAGACTGAACACATGATTGAATAATCCAAGTACAATTTTTGCAACCTCGATGTACGATCGGGACAAAAATATTCTGGTTTAGGGAGGTTTCCGTTTTATGCAGAATTATCTATTTTACGACCCTTGTTATATTGATATTTCCATTCTGAAACTAGTAAACTACAAGACATTATTGTAATTAAAAAAGAAAAAATATATAACGTACTATTTATGGAAGAAATCACCAATAAATTAATATTAAACTTATTTATGACAATTGAAAGGAAAGTCTTCACAACTTGTGAACTAAAAAAAATATTGTTTTCCAACTTTCATCTAGAGATTTTGGCTTTTTGATTTCCCACTTGCTAAAACCTTTTCTATTTTGTTTTCTGAAGTTGAAAAACTGTAATTTTATGTTCTGGGTTTTTATATTCTTTCCAACCATTGTTATATTGGTTGAGAAACTCATGAAAATACACCACCTCACTCTCTAGTGGCTGCAGCCGGACTCCTCGCAGTTTCTTCAATGCACAAAGCATCACAGCCCAGAGCACTGTCTCTCTGATACCCTGCATGGCCATGACAAATGCGGCTCTGGCTGAGGGATTATGATTCTCATCGCGGAGCTGAGAAAGCGAATGGACGAGCACAGACAGCGCTGAGTTCTGAGTCAAAGTCAATGTTTAATTTTAAAACAATATTTGTTTTGTCTTAGCCAGACCTTTTAATTACCGTCGAACTAAAAATTCATTTCCGTTTCCGCGTTAGATAGGTTTCCGGCTTATCCACTGTACTTTGCATTGGAAAATAGTACGTTCCGAGAGTTTTTCCGGCGAAGGCAGGTTTCCATCTTATCCTGGTTCCACCTTTGACAGGTTTCACTGTACTACCACGCAACACTTACCGAATTGATTCTCGGATTGACATGAAATTTTACCAGCTCGTTCAGCACAGTTGCAATTAGAGTTTTTTGGTCAATTAGTATTGTGATATTTAACATAAATCTATCAATAAATCAAGAAGCGGTGAGAGCCTGAAATAGAGGGCGGTGGATGGACGTTGCTACTTTACGAAATGAAAAGAAATTGTTCTAAGAGAACGTGAAATTTAATTTTAAAAAATAGACATACCCAAATTATGAAAAATTATAGCAAATACTGCGCATGAGCTCCGCGGTATTATTTTCCCTTCAGGGGCAGTGCGGAGGCCTTTGCCCGGCGCTCCACTAACATCACCATTGAGTTGTGGGCGAACACTGCCTCCAGCTGAGGAAAATTCACGTCCTCCGGTCAGTGTCCTGTTTCGCCTCGGAGAGGGGACGAGCCAGACGTCCCCGACGGCCGGATCCTTTTGTGGACGAGGTCCAGTGGGTTGCCGCCTTCCACCTCTCCAGGTGTGACGCAACAAGTTCACGACAGCTCAGCTCCATTAGACGAATCGGTTTATAATCTTCCCGATAGAATTAAAATCACACCGCGTATCTAAAATAGGTGTGCCATGCTGCCACGCGAACTGGTGTGGGTGATTTTGTCACACGTCGTAATCAAACTATAAAATAAAACTTTGTGGGCACTCGCCCGAAGCAAGATTTAACTCTCTAGCAGACACTCGCCCGTAACAAGATCCTCGGGCACTCGCCTGTCTTTCTCTGACGATTATCTCCCTAGCCGGCGCTCCCCGAACTTCTCATTAGCGGGCGCTCGCCCGAACCATTCTGATGCCGGCTGACGCTTGCGAGCTCGCACCAAGTCTCTGTCCTCCCCTCCATTCACCCAAAAGTTCTAGAAGGTTCTTCAAAATTTTGCGAAAGGTTGTGCGATTGACCGAAGGTCCCTGCGTCGTACGAAATTCTCCTCCAATCACGCAGAACGTAGAGTGGAAATTTCCATAATCATCGCTCTCGCTTGCATTGGATGTAAATAAAGTGCCTGGGTGGACCGTGGCGCCACTCATTGAGCTGCATTTATTGAAATTCCCAGGGGAGGTTGACCCGGAAGGGTAAGTTCGCTAAACAAACCTTCCTTCAACCACCGCCATGGAGCGGGCACTTAGAAATCGCAGCTGCGCGGAACGAATTAGCCCTCCGCCCCGGACCGGCACAAACCAGCACGAACTGATATTCCAAGACCCAGATTTCAGTAGGAAATTGAATTTATTTAAATATAAGATATTCGGTATCGTCACAAAAGAGTAATGAAGCTATCGATAGAGATTACAGGAAAAGGTACAGACAATCACAGGTGGTTTAGGTAGTTCTGAAACAAAATAGTACATACAGAAATGTAGTCTGGGGTTCAAATCCTCTCAATGGACCTCTCCCGACTTTCGTTACTTGTCCTTCCACAAAATATTAATAACGAAACTAAATAAGACAATGTTTCTTTCGCAATGCAAGGAAATTCACTTTCGTTTCGTTTTAGTAAAGAAACGAAACGAAACTGTCTTCAAGGATCTCTTCATTCTGTAACGAAACTAAATTCGCGCAAACTTTCGTTTCGTTACTTGGAACGGAACTAAACTCACGAGAAAATAATTTTGTTACATCGGCGCTGAAACGAAACATTCAGTTTCGTTTCTGTTGCTATCCTTTCTTTTAATACAGCAAAAGATACTGAAGCGATTTGATTTAGAAAGTTATAGCTTCTTTTTTCCCTGGCCGAGAATCGTACCCGGGTCTACCTCACACACAGGAAGCGTGCTGCCCATGAGCACCCGAGTGGTCTAAATAATTAATAATAATAATAATAATAATAATAATAATAATAATAATAATAATAATAATAATAATAATAATAATAATAATAAGAAGAAGAAGAAGAAGAAGAAGAAGAAGAAGAAGCCCTGTGGCGCAGACGGTTGCGGCAGCCGTCCTCTAAGCCGAGGAGACTGCAGGTTCGAATCGTGCGTACGCAGGGTCGTATTTGTGATTGTCCCTTCACCCCCATTAACATCCAATCACTTCATAATTCAAGGCGTACCAACCTTGTCTTATGGTGTGAAACAGCCGTAAAAAGCTGATGCCCTCAATTACACACATGAATCTCTCTGGGGTCTTGAAAGATAACATGTGGCGGGGCTATAAATGGCTGAAATGATGATGATGATGATGATGATAATAATAATAACAATAATAATAACGATAATGATAAGCGCCTTGGCGCATATGGTTGGGGCAGTCGTCGCCTGCGCCGAAGAGCCTGCATGTTCGAGTCCTGCATATGCATTGTCGTATTTGTGATTGTCCCTCCACCCCTCATCATCCTACAATCTCATCATTCAAGGCGTAACAACCTCGCCTTACCGGGCCGCAAAGCTTATTTCTATAATGGCAGACATTAATCTCTCTGGAATAAATATGACTGGGCCTCAGATCACAACATGTAGCGTGGCCACAAATGGTCGATACGCATATAATAATGAAAATAAATCTGCGTAAGTCAACAGAATCAAACTGTCCAGTTTTACCATTGAACAGAACATTCAAGCACAACTACACATACATTTTGAGCAAATAATACAAAAATGCAATAAACTGTCCTATTTCTACGACTTTCATAAGGTTATTAATAAAATACAATCACTTTGACAATAATATGAAAAATCGTGGTAATCATCCTTTTCTGGCATATTAATATATTATAATGCTTGTTGTGCAACACAAACGATTCAAATAATCAATACACGATTTCTAAGTGCGGTCTGAGAAGGACATTCGTGACGAGAATGCAGAGAGGCTTGTGCCGTGGTGGTGGGGGGAGTGGGTGTCGCGTCAGGGGGAGCGGCCGTGGGTGCTTCTTTTTGGAGGCGCGACGTGGCCTCCAGCTGCCCCGCCCACCCGCCACGCTCGCGCACGGCGGTGACGCCACGCCACGCCACGCCACGCCACGCCTCGCCACGCGACGGGGCGCACTGCTGGCGGTGACTCACGCGCTGGCGGCCGGCAACTGGACGGCTGGCGCACACTGGCTCAACCTGGCCATAACGGAAAAATTCTAAGTGCGCGTCCGCAATTTTTACTTTCTCGCTATGGAGTAGAGAGAAAGTAATATCTGCTTGATTTTCGAGTCAATTTGCCATTTTGAATTTTGAAATTTGATTATGAGATTCAAAATCAATGATCTCGGACACCACATACGTTTTTATGCATTTCCGTTGGTTTTTAAATATGTCGCTCCGGTGTTTTGAATTGTTGAAATTTCATTATGATATTCGAATTCGGTGACCTCAGAAACCCCTTCTTACATGTCTCTAAGCAAATACACTCGCATTTGCAATTATGACCAGTTTGAATAGTACGCTGTACTCTAAAGAGCTCCCGGGAAGCGAAAAAGCTAAGACTCGGATAGAGGAAACGAGCGTATATCGACTGCATCCCGCGGTCAATTTTTCATAAGCCGTTTATCTACCTCCCCAAAAAAGGAATAATCCGATTCCATCCCGTTCTGTTTTCCTCCTTAGTATGGAGATTGATTTCTACGTTTCCCGTGGTCTGCTTAGAATCGCATTAATCTATTATAATTTATCCCTTTCTCCCTGTTTTCAAGAAACGTTTGCTCGTTCCTTTAGAGCTCTGCCAACATTGAAAATCACCGTTTAAAATTTGTGGAAACAAAATATGAAATCACCTATCACGAGCACCTTCTTACCTCACTCACTTGACACATACAATTCTGAAGATTCTGCCATCTTCACGTGTGTTTGAGGTTTTCTCTGGACTGGTGCGAGAACATCAATATCCGTTGCTAATGAATAAAAACTTAACAAAAATGTTCACTCCTCCCGAAACACCGGATGAACGAAACGTGATACAACCAGGCTATACCTCCTCATGTAACGAAAAGTGAAAGGGGATTAGTTGGGAAGCAGGGTTGAGGGAAAACTGACTGCAGGATGCAGTCGGGCGATTTCCGAGGAAACACGTCCAAAGGAAATCAAATGCTCTAAAAATAAAATGATTTAGAAGAGTGCAGGGGAAAAATTTGCTGAATGTTAATATGCCAAGGGAAGAGAAGAAAAAATCGATAAGCCAAATAATAACAGAGCAAGGGCAAATATTTAAGAACGATAGCTCGCGGAGAAAAGCATTAAAGGATAAGGAAGGAAATGGGAAGGGTAAAAGAGAATTAAATTACGGGAAAAGATGATAAAATGTGGACGAATATAGGAAGTGATCCCAGATTAAAATAATGAGAAGGGAAAATAGTGAGAGAGAAGAACGGAATATCAGGACACCATTCTTCTTCTTCTTCCTCTTCTTCTTCGACGGTTTCTACCCTTAAGAGTTAGCCATTTTCGAATTTCATATTTTTTCGGTCCTCCCATTGATCCCTACCCTCTGATCCTTTCCCTTTCATTACTTCTTGTATATAGGCCTTCCGGGTCAAAACAGTTCTGCCTCTTCTACACCTTCTTTCAATATCCAATTTATTTCTTCTTCTTTCAGTATCCAATTTAAAATTTGTTTTGTCCATCTCATGTATTGCATCCTCTGGACACACCCATACAATTGAAGAACTTTGTTTTCTACTCTTCTGGTTATGATTGCATGAACCCCAGCTCTTTCCCATACCACTTCGTTTCTTATCTTCTCCAGCCTTGTTATATCTGCAAAGTTCTCATGAAGTCGAGCTCTACGGACCGTATTGTCTCTTCGGCGTTTTGTTAAAGGCCACGTTTCTGCTGCATATAATATATTTTCCACTACACTGTGGAATATTCTTCTCTTTGTGTCTTGTCTTAATACACTATTCCATGTAAGGCCATGTACAGCTTTGATTGCATTTCTGCCCACTGGGAGTCTAGTGTTATATCTTCATCAATTTTCCCATCGCCAGTAATTACAGGCCGCAGATATTTAAGTTTGGAATAGTTAGCTATTTCGTAATCAGCAACTTTAATATTAGAGGCATCTCCTCCGATGCATAAATATTCGGTCTTTTTCAGTTGATTTTAAGTTTTTCGTATTATTCTTTTAATTTCCTAAGCATAAACTTCATATCTTCCTGATTTGACGTCATAATGACCCGATCATCTGCAAAAAGTAGAGAATGAAGCACCTATCATTTATGGGAACTCCCATTTGGGAACATTTCTTGTACCAAGTTTTCAAAACTTTTTCCATGTATATATTAATGAGAAGTGACGATAAACTACAACCTGATTTCAATCCTTTGTTTGTTTTAATACTTGAGAACTTTTCTCTCCATTTTAATGCACGCTTCAGTATTCTGGTACATTTTTTAAATCAAATTAATCAATTTTTCTGGAATATTCAGTCTTCTCATTGCTGACAAAATGTTACGTCTAGGACCACTGTCATATGCCTTATCCGGGAGGATAGAGGTTATCTAAACATGACCTCCCACTTCTAAATCCTCATTGTTCTTCGCTTATTCTCTTTTGTATTTTGTATTTTTGAATGTTATTCTCTTTTGTATTTTTCCTTTAGAATACAATCAAATATTGATTGGATGACAGTAATTCCTCTGTAGTTTTCACAAAGGGTTTTGTCTCCTTTCTTGAGTATAGGACCGATATACGGCATATTCCATTCTCGTAAAATATCGCCACAAACTTGAATTTCGTTAAATTTTTTTTTGTTTATTATAGTCGCACCAACGTAAGGTTCTTAGCGACTTTAAGTATTTTATATATTAATATTTGATTTTACATTATTGATATACATATATAGCACAAAGTTTATAATAGAAATGAGGTTATTTTAATAGTATAAAACTTGACATCCAATCATGGCTGGTATGATAATATGTACAGGAAGTCACTTACATTTTATTAAATATATTAATGTTCTGGCAAAATCTAATGATTTCCCGTTGATAGGACTTGGAATATACAACTACTTCGAATTGTTGCTCCGGTGATAGGGCATCTCTTTCTTCCTGGAACTTAGGGCAAACGTTCAAAATATGAGATACCGTTAGTTCAACCTCACAAAAGTCACAGAGGTAGATTGTGAAACAGGTGTACATTTGTAATATTTTTGATGTATTCAATTATACTATAATCTCCGTATTTTAAAAGTTCCATTCTAGGGTGACCTGGTCCTAGAGCTTTATTGTTTTAGCTGTCGCCAAAGCCTTCTTTACATCAAACCAACTGATTTCAGGTTCTCACACCTGCCAATGTGTGCATTCCAAATCGTTTTGGTATTCCATCCTATTTTCTTGCAATAATTTCCCGTAGTATTCAATCCATTTTGTAGGAGTTATTATTTGTACTTTACTTCTGTTAGTTTTTCCTCACATAGGCCACTCTTACTGATAAAAATAACCGTGAGGTCATCAGGATTGGTTCAATCAACAGACGAGATAGTGGCCATGTCAAGTTCTGGCTTTTTGCACTTTCACTCGCCGGTCGTTTCCCTCGATCAAGGGGACGGAAGAAACGAATGGGGGAGAAGGTCTCCCCCCACCTCCGCCGCTGCAGATGCGATGGGGGAAAGCAAGGATCAGAGTAGCCGGGCTCATTCGCTTCACTGTCAGCAGCGCCCGACAATCCAAACATCAGCTGATGTGGAAAATCCACCACTTTCCGGATTCAGAACCTAAGTCATCCCGACCTACAATGTTACAGTTGCAGACTCGCTGGGCCACACCCAATATTTTTCCATTTTGCTCCACTTATATAAGTTCAAAACATTTTTAAAGTTTTTGTTGATTTATGGACGTGCCAAAACTAACTATTCCTGGGCAACGAAAACAAATGTCTTCAAAAATAGAATCTTTTCTAAAAGAAAACCACTTTCCTAAGTGGTCTGGGAGTTACAATCTTCTTTTGCGCATGGCCAGGTTCTAAGACTTCACGCTCGCAAAACTTACGAGCGACTACTGCAGCGCCGTCATTACTAAAAGATTAACGACACCTTGAAATTAGTCACTGGACTTCGGCCACAAGCGCAGGGGCGGGTCAGAGCGGGGCGGGGAGGGAGGGGGCGGGGTGGGGCGGGGCGGAGAGGGGGCGAGATGCGGCGGGACACCTCGTCCTGCCCGATTAATTCTTTATTAACTTTAATTAAAATTAATTGTTAAATAATAACTCTTTACAGTAATTATATGAAGAAGAATAGGTTTAAGTGGTTACTTAACACGTTGCTACTTTTACTTTTTTGATCTTTAACATTCTAGCGGTGTTGATAGAAATATATTTTCCGAAACATTGACAAACAACTGCATATAATCTAATTCTTTCCGTTGACCAAGCCACATGAAACAGCCCTCAGTATATTTATGGTTTTAAGGATTTTCCATGTTTTGATTCCTATTCAGAGTAGATGGTAGAAATGATTTTAAGTAATTATAACACACAAAGAAAGTATTCTTTTAATTTTATAATTTATTTTTTATAATACCACAAACAATCTTATATCATAAAATACATTAGTTGTTTGAATGATAAAGTACATGTATATGAAAACATTTTATGCCTGAAACAACTTTTTACTGTGTTTTTATGTAAAGTTTATGTTTTATAAAAGGTTTTAAAACATGATTCGTATGTTATATTCAGTCTTAATTATTAATATGAGTGTTGATTTATACAGATAAGGCGTTTTACATCGTAGATTGTAAAAACTTTGAATTACTGTATGTGATTGTGTGATAAATATTTTGTTGGAAATCATTATTCAACGAAATAATTTTTCAATTTCATATTTTCTTATTATAGTAAAATAAAGGATTCTGGGAAACAAAATTTAATACTCTGCGAAGGAACACAGGGCAATTGATGTGGGAAATGGATCACATATCTTTAAATGAAATAAATAATTTTTTTATCTAAGAGAGTTATATTAAACATATATAAATTATATATATATATATATATATATATATATATATAATTTGTTTATATCTTTTCTAACTATGAAGATAATAAAGACAATGTGGATTCAAATGATATTCAGGGGTTAAAAACCTTTGGGTGATAGGTTGAAACCGCGAATATTTTGCTTGTAACTTAAGAAATCTCTACCTCCATTGAACACAAATCAATTAAAATAATAATTAGTTAAGCCATGATTATCTAACGTGATTTAGATGCGTTTGTGACGGCAAATACAGCATATTTTTAAATCGTGAGTAGCCAGCAGGAATCGCATGACGCTCAACAGCTCCTCTCGCAGTTGGCAGTCCACTGCAAGGGTGGGTTCGCACCGAAGCGAGGGAGAAGTATTGAATATCTCGCCCGGCGGCGGCGACGCGGCGGCGCCAATCCCGCCGTGCCGCGGGCTGCAATTTCCGCGAGTGGCGAGGGAGCGTCCGCCGCTGCCAGGGGGCGGGGCCGGGCGACAGGCCCGAGCGGTCACAGCTCTGCGGGGGACACCAAGATAGCGCAGGTGGCAAAAGCGGTGGACATTCGTTCGGTGAACGTGCCGTGGTAGAAAATGGAAGTAACCGATTGAAACAGGCACCGATGTGTACCACGGAATGGAAGTACAATTTGTGGAGTAGTGACGACGCGAACTCTGCAAAGAACACGAAGACATTGCAGGTGCAGAAGAGAAAATCACGTACCATCGGACGCACATGGCTTGCAGCATTCTTCGAGAGGTGGTGTAACCTATCTCATTAAAACTACTTTATCTACTCTGCAAAATGTGACACTTGGACTGACACTGTGAACCACTAATATTTCTTAATTTGCAGCATCTTAACTCATTCCATTCATTGCCGACCAGATTTTCTAGCTTATTATAGTCCTCTAGTGATATTCTTGGTATCTTACATGATATCACTCTTTTATTTTGAGCTACGTCTTTCACTTTTCTATCATTTCATTTTCTACAATGTCAACATATGATGACACTTTAAAATTCAGTTACTATATTTTTTCACTATGTCTTTCCATGTATCCCAAGGCATCGACTACGGCGTACAATTCACTGGACATAACTGAAAAACCATCCAGTAGTTTCTTGGTTATCACTTCGGTTGGAGCAATTACTGCACATGCCATCTTCTTTAGTCTTTGAGCCGACAGTAATCATGGTATTTTTCTAGTTCATTTCTTCTAAAGATACGAATTTCTTGAAGATTTGCATTATCTTTGCACGGAACGTTCAGAAATTCAATAATTTTAATATCTTGCTCTGCGAAGGTGCATAATCGGGTAAAAACAAGAGAATTCTGCCGGTTGCAAAAAGCTGTTTAAGCTGTAAAAGCTGACGGCGAGGCTTGGGTGGGAGTGAAGGGTGGGTGGGCAGGGGACGGGAGGAGCGTCAGGCGTCGGGCGACGAGGGGCTGGCGGGCGAGGAGAGAGGCGGCGCTGGGCGAGCGAGGGCGAGCGAGGGTGAGGGAGAGGAGGGCGAGAGGGCGGGCGAGGGGTGGGCGAGGGGTGGGGGCGGCCGGTGTGCACGCGCTTATCTCGGCGCGCCGGAAGTCGGGATCGCGTTCCGCCGACGCAGCGCGGAGCGGCGAGTTGCGACGCCAAGGCGCGGGCGGGCGGGCGGGAGGGAGGGATGGAGGGTCCGGCCGCTGCCGCCGTTAGCCGCACCTGTCGAGCGCGGGTCAGGCGCCTTTATGAGCTCCGCGCCGGTCGCCGCCAGACCCCAGAGGTGCCGGCAGACGAGAGAGCCTTGCGGAACGCCCCGGCGAGGATGGAGAAATTAGAGTCGCTCCTCATTTATTGAAACACATTGACATGGAGGACACACGACACATAGGGAGTTCAGGGCTGATTCCCATTGAATTAAAATAAGTGCATTTGATTAAAACGGCGATCGGAGATTTTTTCCACAGAAATTCGATGTCTTCCAAGGATCAATTTCCTACTTATTTTTATCGATTCTTAAGCGGTAATGTAAAATTCTCTAGTTACGTCTAGTCTAGTCTAGTTTAGTGTTGATAACAAACACACAGCAAAATTCCTTAATATTCCTTTAACTAATATGGAGGAAGCGAAATCATTTTACCAAAACTTTCATGGCGAAGTTTCATCATATTTAACATCACTGTACAAACATCCTTAATTTTATATTAAACATAAATTATTAAATAAGTGACATATTTGTCCTCACGTACATGACATCGAGAGAGCGCGTGTGCGCACGTATGTATGTGTGTGAGAAAGAGAGAGAGGAGATAGAAGAGAGAGGAGAGATAGAGGAGAGAGGCGAGAGATCGTAAGAGGGAGAAAGGAGGAATAGAGGAGAGGCGAGAGAGAGAGAGAGAGAGAGAGAGAGAGAGAGAGAGAGAGAGAGAGAGAGAGAGAGAGAGAGAGATGACATTCATTTGTAATTTTCTTTCCATTGTTTGATGCCTTGTTTATCATTGAAGTCCTTTCCTGCATTAATTTTCTGTGGTCTTTGTGTACCTTATTCTATGCAAACAATACTTTCAGAGTACCAGAAGGGAAAGCAACATTCGACGATCTATGCCGTTAACTTCGTGTCTCGCTTAGTTTCTCTCGCAAAGAGCGCGGAAACACCAAAGTAGTTTGCACTTGAAAGAGAGAACGCTTTGCCGACGTGTGAGGTGATGCCATGGAAGCAAAGCAGGAAGCTCTTAAAAACGAAAGTGAATTGCGGGTATTTTACTTTCGATGTTATCCTTGAGCATTGCGGAGAACATCCACGGCTGAGTGATTAACAGATGAATGGTTTGTGATCATTTAGATGCGAACTAAAACCACTTTATTATGAGATTTTGCACAATTTTGTCCGCCTTTGGTGAACGCATGTGCCTAAACCGTTCAGAAGAATTTCTTCGAAAATGATAATCCCAGAACGATCTAAACGAACCTGTGCTTCTGAGAGTTTACAACGGATAATTTGACTTTTGGGAGTATTTCACATAAAGCCTCAACATTCTCAAAATTTTCTCAAAAATTACTCAAAATTATTGATGAAATTTTGCCCTTGAATAGTATAAATTACGATTAAAAGAATGGCGCAGATCAAATGTTTGTTTTCTGAATTCTGATTTTTCAAAAATTACAAATGTTGGAAATAATGTAAGAAAGGATGTGCTGTAGCACCACTAGTTCAATAAAAAAAACTTGGTATTTTAGTTTACTTAGAAACGAAGACTGGCATTAGTTACCACATACTATTTTGTTAAACTATCGCACTTAAATCTACTCAAAATCGATGGTCGCACAAAGAAATCATACACACTGTATTGTTGGACTTCATTACGGCATCATATCTGGGCAGGGCACAGTAGCTGAATCAGCGGCTGCCAGCATGTAGACAACTAGCCAGCCGTCTGAAGCTCAGAGAAGGCTGAATTACCCAGATAAGAGCAGAGCGGTCCCTTCCTTTTTTCGTCCATATTTCTTCCGTCGCTCCCAGACCAAGCCGCGCGAGGGGAGGGGGCGTGTGTAGGCGCGGGGGGGAGGGCAGATAACCCCACGCGATCACAAGGTCACCGAGGGGCTGCGCAGCGGGACGGGGGAGACTCGGGCCCTGGCAATGAGGATGACGCACGCGGGGGTTGGGAGGGGGGGCGTGGTGGTGACAGCGTCTGCCGCGGGAGGGCGTCGAGAGGCAAGAAAGGGAAACTGGAAATCTTGTGATGTCAGAAACAGTAGGCACATCTGCTGCGCGGATGGAGCTCCACGAAGTAGCCAGGGAAGATTGGAGAGGAATCAAAATGCTGCAACGGAGGCAGAACGGATGGCGAAAGCTCCGACAAGAGCCGCAATAACAATTAGAATTGTTGCATTCCTGTGAACACTCCACTACAACCTGCTCAGATGGATCAGGGCGTCAGATGTCATTGCAGTGCATTTGATCGGGAGGTCCTAAGGTTGGAGTTGCGGCAGTACAGGGTTTTCGATACCAGCTTGATAGATTCCAGGTCCAATTCAGCCGCTGTCTGGAGGAGAATTCTAGGTGCCGATTACTTTGATCGATAGTTTTCGATAGTTTCTTCCATCAATGCCAGGCGAATGCCGGAGCAGTAGCCTAACAAACGGGCAACGGACCGCGCGCGATCTGTCCTTCCTCTTCCTTGTGGTTCCTTCCTTCCTCTTGCCCGGGGTGAAGATAGGTCCTCACCCCGTTCTTAACACACACTCGCATGCACTACATATGACGGGAGACAAATCGGGAGCCTAGAGCGTGCCCCAGCTCGGACGGTGCCTCGCTGGAGGGAGATGCCTTGATGGAAAAAAACACCATAAGCCGACGTGTAGGCATGGATCTCACCATCCAGCGGGGAAGACCACCACTGCGTCCAGAGATGAAAGAAGACAAGTACTACATTGCACTACTAATAACAGAAGCAGTTGACATGCCAGACAACGAAATAATCACTGTAGATACTACAGGAGAGACATGTAGGATTTCGAGAAGGAAAATAATATCAAGACACAAGTTATGCCACGTGACACACGAAAAAGACTCAGGGCTCCACAAAAAAATGATCACACAAGAAGTATTAAAACTATCTTTTTTAACGATAATTTGCATGTCAATAACATTAATGTACATAATTTCTCATTTAAATTTTATCTGCTGTTTCCTCGTTGATGAACATTCGTGTTTATTCGTTATAAAGCCTTTTAGATCTGAAAGCGCGAAGCGATTAATGCGTTTGCTTGTGAATGAGTGCACGCCGCGAGGCCCGGCACAACGGACACGCCCCCACTTCCCCCGAGGTTCAGCTGTTCGCGCGCAAATAAACGCAGCTCTAGATGCGACATCGACAACAAAACATCGGTGCTTCGAAATATCGATGTTCAAATTTTAAAATTCGATATTCAAAAACTTTTATCCAAAACCATTTTTGTAGACATCGATGTTCGGAAAACTATTTTAGATCCCTTCAACATCAGTGTTCTAACGCAGGGGTGTGTTTTCATGTCACGATGTTCGTGTGCAGAAATTTATAATTGACATTTAGCTGACAAAACAAAGTCATAATTTTTTCACAACAATAAAACGTTTATTATCTCATAGGATAATACAAAAAATAATGAACTTTATTTATCAACAAAAAATCGACTAACATTTTTCCACTCTTGGTGACTATCTTTTGAAGAGAGTTCTTATTGCAGATATCTGAAAATTAGTTTTGTAGTTTTTATTATTATATTTTTTATTCACAAATAAAATATCAATCCAGTAAAACATACAGCTCAAAACATCGATGTTTTAAAAAACTTCGGCATCAATACATCGATGTTAAATACGTCGATATTTGCACAAAAATATCGATGTTTGGAAACATCAACATCGATGTGTGGAAACATCAACATCGATGTTTGGAAACATCACCATCGATGTTTGGAAACACAAACATCGATGTTTGGAAACATCAACATCGACGTCGCATCCCTACATGCAGCGAGAAAAGCCGGGGCGCGCACGTAGGGCCTCAAATTGGAAATGCGGCGGAGAATGGAAGCGCCGCTTTCGCAGCCGATGGATTCCCAATTTCCCCTCTTTTTCGGTGCGATGTAGCCGCAAAGCGTCACTCTGCGTACTTTTCCAGACGCGTGTGAGGTAATGACATTCACAAATATCATGAGGGCGCTGTTTCAGAAAATTACTTTCGGGGAAAATTCGTTCGCTTTGTAGATGTCACACGCGTGCGGACGAAGTTAAAAGAAAAGCTAACACGAATTTGCGTCAGTCAATACTCTGTTTTTTTTTATTTGTTTTTTCTTTTGTGCCTTAGTAAGTATGCTTCTTTCTTGTCGGTGGGAATCATTCTGAATTTAAGAAATACATCATGTAATGGAAGTTACTACTGCTTAGGTGTGAGACACGCTGGAAGTAGAGGTAGTAGTAACATTGGGAAAACTATTTCTACCCGTAGGTAAGTATACAAAACATTTCAGATATAGTTATTTCTAAACAAAGTGATACTTTTCTTATTACCGAACAGAGTGTATGGAAAATGATTATCTCATCTTAAATATCTTCAAAATGCCAAGAAATGTTTTATGCGCAGTAAATGAACTTCTAACTCGGGAAATTTGAATTGGCAAGTTGTTCCCAAAAGTTAATGATACTCAATCTTCGTACATAAAGCTGAAGCCAAATAGTGTAAGTCCCACCTTCACAATGAATGGGAACTCTCGTTGTGTATAAGAATTTCTGTATACTGTCAAGGGTAACACCAGACAATTTGTTTTTGGGATGGTGATATTGCGACGCCAAAACGTCACGAAGGAAGTTTGCAAGGTAGCAGTGAATCAGCGACTGGAATTGGAACCATGCCCCAAGTGCAAGAACCTGCCGTCTACTTACATATGTCGTCATCCATGGCCCCGTGCAGTTTCTGGCTGCTGCGCGAGGGGGCGGCCGTGGTCCCTGCCGGGGCGTGACGTCACCGCTCCTCTTCAGTCACGGCCGCCTGGGGCTCCCTTCCTTCAGCTGCCGCACAATGACAAACGCCGCTCGCACACACGGCACTCGCAAAAAACCACGCCGGCACGCGCCACGCACTCTGGATGTGTCTAATGATCTTCGAGGCGCGCTCGGGCCCAGTGGCCAATCCTGAAGCACTTTACGGAAGCTACCTCTACCGTTGTCTTTTATTTTGAGCTTTTCTCAAATGCCAATACTATGAAATTCCGTCCTTAATAACTGTTATATAAGACAATAACATAAACTACTAACTTCTGGATCATTAACACACTCAATTTTCACAAAAACTTGAGAGAAGCGTAACTTACAATCAGAGAAGGACTGTTCACCGCAATATTTTGCGGTGCCCACCGACTATCCAGACGAGCATCCTCCCCTCTTCCCTCCCTTGAAACATGAGGAGCCCTAGGTTATCGCGGTTGGCATGCGGTTCCTTCACCTGCGCTAGCGAATTCTCTGGGCAGCATTAATAGATATTTATGTCTAAACGAGTCTTTAAGGACGCAGCCGGAAGGTTAACTGCGAGGCGGAGCGATAGCGAAGCCGAGTAGTTAACCTTCCGGCTAAGTCCTTAAAGACTAATAGAGGACGAGTTACATACAATGATTTTTGTTATTTTAGTTTATCGCTTATTAAAAATAAACTTTTATCACATTCGCGAGTTCAGAATTGTCATTATTCTTGATTTTCTGTAGCAAGGGTTGGTGGTACTGGATGCTTTGTTTGTGATCAGACAGTTGAATATTTTTTCTACTAATGCAAGCAGATTTGGAAAAATGTCTGGGAAGTGTTCAAAGCAACGGCCGCTAAAATGATCGAGAGTCCATTAAAAATATTTTAGCGGCCGTTGCTATGGACGCGCTCTTAAAGCAGTATTTAGATGGTTGGATGCTAAGGGGATAAGTGCGTGTTTACTAACGTAAATAACAAAAAAACTGTTTGCAACTTTTCACTCACCGCACTTCATAGCGCTTACGGATGGAGCGCACAGGAAGACTGATTGGCTTTCGGTAGCAAAGAGTTATTTTTTCGTGTCTCTTTTAAGGCTTTCAAAATCTCAATAACTTTTCAGAGGATTACAAAACTTACGAAATATTTATTATACACTTCGAATTACTAGGTATACCGGCGGTAAACGCGGTGTATCGGAGAATTCATTACTGCTCGGGCCCTATTCCTCTTGTCCATTGTCACTTCAACGAGCCCGGGATAGCGCTGCTGAATTGTTTGCAACGTTCACATTTTTTACTCGCAACGCTCTGCTCACGCTCGTACCAGAAGCAAGACGGATGGGGTGTTATCTGCGGCGTTGGTTATCCAGATTGGTAAGGGAGCTTCAGCCCTCATTTCAAGTGACTTCAGGCACCAGGGCTCGAGGATCGATGCCGTGAAAAATTCACACGCACGGGAGGCCAGCTGCGGGCGATTCGATGGTGGCCTCAAGACGCAAACGACAGTATTGGAAAGGTCGCAACACTAACGGGAGTAACATGATTGCACATACTGAGTGTTGATGTATATTGCGGCGGCGATGGTGTATCGGTTAGCGTATCGGACTGCTATACCCAATTTTGCGGGTTCGAACCCGATCGAAGCCATGGATTTTTAAGGGCGAAAAAATCCTTCGGAGGGGAAGTAAAGCCGGCTGTCCCATGTTAGTACATTTACTGCATGTAAAAGATCCTCAAGCCTAAATGATGCCTCTGAGCTAAATTCAAATCGCCTGTTTTGTCGCCCAAGCAATACCTTCTTTCTCCCATGGTTGGTGAAAGGAGCGTAACGAAATTTGCGTGGTCAGACGGAAGAGCAGGCCTCATGGGCACGTAAAATAAGGCAAATTCAATTCAATTGCTGGAAATAAATCTAAATTACGAGGTATAAGGTAATTCTGGCGATGAGATCAAAAGAATTACAAAAGATTTAGAAAATAAACCCGAAATGTATACTTGGATTTAAACACAACATCAGTTGACGTAAATCCCCTGATGCGGTGTCATCCAATCGGGAGGTTGATCGTCAACATAGTGACGTACTGTAGTGACGTGTAAGCTCCCGTTTCGATGACACCGTAACAGCTAATGAGCTGTCAAATGAAGTTCTATATAAATCGAAGTATAGTTATGTGCATTCAGAAGTAGTAGGTGAAGAAGTGGAAGTCCATTCAGGTAAGTGAACATTAAAAAAAATATAATTAAAAAAATGAATTAACTTCTTGTAATCCTTTGGAAGAACGTATTACTTTCAGTCTGATTTTCGTAATTATTTCTTTTCAATCTAGAATACTGTTTTCATTGAACAATGAACAATATTCAATATTATACAATATTGAATTACAATAATCAAGATTCAATATTTTCACAAATTCCGTGACGCCTAGGACTAATTCGCTTTCCACTATGCTTCTAAAACGTTTTTCCTTTAAAATTTTCCCTTAAACCTCTCGCGGAACACTTTGCAACGAGTCGATGAGAAGAAGCAGCCTCAAGCGACTGCTCCGCCCCCAGGTCCGACGGCTTGCCGCTTGGGGGCGCCAACGGCGACTCTTTGAGCGGAGGTGATTGATTGCTGGTTCCGGGCGCGTCAACTGCTAAGGTCATTAGTCTCGAACGTCTAATACAAGTTTTTACCGCGGCAGGTGGCGGTGATATTCTTTCTGGATGGCGAGACCCAGAGCCGACCTGCACGCTCGGTTGAGTTTTCCCCCATCCAGGTTTCTCCCACCAACGTGACACCATCTCAGTAAACGCAAGCTCTAAGCTCCCTACTGGTCTCCGACATGTGTGATAGTGTACTGTACGTAAGGAAGGAATCGGAACAGGGCAATGAAGAGGAAGGAAAGATCGCGTGCGGTCCGTGATCCGTTTACTAGATTACTGCTTTTGGCATTCGTAGAAAAACTACAGATCAGAGCAGCCGGCCGCTGGAATTCTACTCCAAACAGCGAGCGCCTCAATTTGACCTAGCTATGTAGCTAGTGCGAAAATCCTGCAACCGTCGGGACTCGAACCCTAAGATTGATTGATTGATTTTTTCGTGTTTCTGGGCACGTCAACAGCTTTGGTCATTAGTCCCGTTAGTGTAGGGCATGTTTTTCTCGGGAGATGGCGGTGATCTTGCCCCGCTGGATGGCGAGATTCGGCGCCGACCTACCGTCGGCTATTGGGGTTTCCCCCTAACCGGGACTCTCCCACCAGCGGGGCACCGCCCCAGCCGGAACAAGCTTAGCTCCCGATCGGTCTCCCGCAATATGTGGTAGTGTAGTGCATGTTAGTGTAAGTGTGTGTGTGTAAGAGGAGAGGATCGGGCAAGGAAGAAGAAGGAAAGATCGCGCGCGGTCCGTGGCCCGTTTGGTAGGGTACTGCTCCGGCATTCCCCTGGTATTGATCGGAGAAACCACGGAAAACTACCGATCAGAGCAGCCGGCCGCGAGAATTCTCCTCTAGACAGCGACTGAATTCGACCTAGCTGGAAAGCTAGTGTTGAAAATCCTGCCGCCGTGGGGAGTGGGAACCTAGGACCTCCCGGCCAGAAGCACTACAGTGACATGCCCTGAGCCATCTCAGCCGGTGAGGGCGGAGGTGGAGGTGGAGGTCGGCGCAGAGTGGTGATGCGGCGGCAATGCACAGATGTTCTGGAGCGAGACAGCGATGGAGTGTCCAGACAACATGTGGTTTACAAAATGGAGTTCAAATTAACTCTCTTGTGATGGTTCGTTGGTCTGTTGTTCCTGTTCAGAATTGGCCCAAAGGACGCGAAGACCGACGAATTGTGTAGTACGCGAAGATCAAAAGAGGGCTGTGCCGAGTGATGTTTCACAGACGTAAAAGCTTCTACGTTAGGAGGTTCGGGTCGAAATAAGAGGACGCAAAGAACTGTCGCTTCGGCCTGGGCAATGGAAAGCCTTCCTTTTCATTCTAAGGACGGACGTTACATTCCGACGTCAGCGTCACGTTTAGACCACTTTCAGCCCTCTCAGCTCGGTAGCAATTTTATTTAATAATAATAATAATAATAATAATAATAATAATAATAATAATAATATTTATTGAGTCACAGATACAATTTCAATCGTGTATGACGAGTCAGATATGGCAGAGTGAAGTTACATTTACTGTCCAGAAATCAAAACAAGGGGGGACCATCTCAGCATTTGCTCAAAGGATCAAGGGAAACTGGACAAAAAACCCTGATCAAGTTGGAGCGAAAAACTTCTAGGCGAACTTCCAGCCATGCCTGACACGTACAAGTGTTTTTGCAATTGTAATGTAATTCACGACAAACCCGATTCCTTTGGAATGAAAAACACAAATTCTCTCAATAATAATGAATAATGAGATATCACCCAATAATTCCGTCTTGAAGATTGAGAGGGATTCAGTGATCTTAAAAATACTCATTATTACGCCAAACTAAATATCTAGTACATGTGACAATACATCTCACAATTAAAAGACAAAATAATTACCAGTACAGCAAGTTACTGTAGTATGTGTGAGAGCGTTTATGGAGAGAGGGCAAAGTCGAGGAAGGGAATATCGCGCGCAGTGTGTGACGCGTTTATTAAAATACTACTCCTGCATTCATCTTAAATTCATCGGAGAAACCACAGAAAACTATCGATCTGAGAAGCTGGCCACTAGTATTCTCATCCAGTCGCCGCTGGGTTCGATCTAGTGTCGACGATCCGCCACCGTCGGGACTCGAACCCTGGGCCTGGGAGAGCTGACGAGGGCGAAGGTGCCGCCGCGGCGCCGTGGGCGGTGGGGCGGGTCGCGGCCCCCGACATCTCGATGTCGACCTATCGACCACGACGCACGGCAGACGCGCACGCAACAATCCACGATCGATGCGGCTGGCGGCGGACGGGCGCCGAGACCGCACCCGCCCCCTCACGTCACGTCACTTCAAATCCCTTCCCGCGGCGGAGGCAAGACGTGCAATGTTAATGAGACAAGAATTCAGTTATTGTAATCAATAATTGTTAGCAAACACGAAATTCTGGTACAACGCATTAACTTAATGTTGAGTGGTGATAGCAACTTCAACTCCGTGGTTAAACGAACGAGCCGCTAGTCATCTCCTTATCGACACATAAGAGGAAGTTTGCTACGCACCAATATCTTTAGATAAGTACATATTCTCAAAAACATTAGCAACTACAAATTGGGTACACTGGAATTTAATCTGAATGACAAGAAAATATATCTAGTGTCAGATTCAATTCTTACTTAGAAGTGGATGAAGCTACTTCGAGGGTGGTCGATGGCATAAGAGTTCGACACGACGCGTCCTGAGCGATGTTTCTCGCTGGGAGGCAGCTGCAGAGCACGCGGCGCTCAAGCTGACACTTCTCCTTCTTCCCTCCTCCCTGGCGCTCTGCCTCGGGCAGCTCACACGCAACTTTCCAGGATACCCAAGCCTCGCCCCGACAGCGAACATTAGTCATCTGAATGTCAACACTTTAGTTGGACAGCGCCAGAACTGGATACTTTCAACTAATAAATTTGAGCTTTTCTTCGGTGTTTGCGTATCGAAAATGTTGAGAATATGTCAAGAAAGATTAGTGTCACGAAACAGACCAAGTTTTGCATTGGAACCACCTGAGAATTATTTTCAAAATTCTTGAAACGTCGGCCGAAATCACTGAATTACAACGCGAAGTTTCAAAGCTTTAATATCAACCGCGGATGTCGCGAATATAAAAGAAGTTATTTCATCAGAAGAATTTCAGTAATTCACGAGTACTTTCTTCATTCAGCTTCGGTCATCTATTCTCCGGCAGTGAGTGCTTTATGTACACACAAATACCAATCTAACATGGCTAAGTTAGACTACGAAGCTTTCGAAAGAGTGTGAGACACACTAGGCCGGGGCATAACAAATTTGCACGAAAGTGGTACCAAGCGAATCAACTGGTTTAAAAGATTATTTATTGTACATTACTTTTAAATAATAAATATTATCCTTTAAATAATATATTAAAATCAAATATATAGAAAAAGCCGCTAACAACATGTCATTAAAATATGATAGTCAAATATGGAAATATTAAAGTTGAATGGGCTCCATATTCTCCATTGAAGGCCGGTCTTGACTTAAATAGTTAAATATTCATAATAATAAGAATTATTACGGCAATTTTAAGAAAACATCTTCAAGAAGATGATCGAAATTGTAAAATACTTTTTAATGAAGCATTTTCCCGCAATTATTTGGTCTCCTCAACCAGTAAATTTCGTAACAGAATCGTCGTGAAGGCACGCGCTATCCTGCAGATAGATGGCCGCAGAAGGACTGAGAGGCGGCCTCGTAATTAGTCGCCAACAAGCGTCTCTCTCTTCGAAGACCCACGAACCGAGAGCAGCGCGGCCCGGCCCGGCTGGCCAGGCTGCCGCCCGCCCGCGCCGCCGCGATAAAGGGGCGCCCACCAGCGCTAAACATCCGGCTTCAGATTTACCCAGCACAATGAGCGCCCGCCGCGCCGCGCCGGGCTGCGCTGCGCCGTCCGAGTTATTTCGGAGCGACTGCAGAGGGCGACCACCCGATGGCCCGAGCACGCGCCTTCGATTCCAAAGACCACGCAACTTTTGGAGCTGCGCAACGACTCTTTATTTTTTGACACAATAATTAACATTTTATATATCTTCCTTATAAAAACTTGCTCCTTTTAGATGCTTAGTGGTGAGTTTTTCATTATTGCATCTTATTTATATATTATTTTTTAAACCGTTATTCTAAACTGGCAACATGGATAAGAGCCAAAATTTATTGCCTTTTTATCCTTGAAAATATATTTTATTACATGGGAGCTTTTTTTTCAAAATTTAAGTAATATGACTTAGTGTAGGGATCACAGAATTTTGAAAATGTGCACACAATTCACTTTTCCCCATAGCACGTCATACGCAGTTTTAACTGTTTTTTGACGTAAAATAAATAAATAAACTAAAATAAAAAATTGTTATTCGTCCATTATAAATTTGTGACATTTCAAATTTGTTCAGAAACTTTAAATCTTGCGCAAAAATACATATTTTAATTATACTCCAAATGCATTAACTCGTCCATTCAACTAGTCACTAAGATCAGGTTGGTACCTCTGGTCTATTCAATGATGTTTGTTGACTCGCTATGTAAGGTGTATGTGGTTAATTTTATAAATATTAGGTGCTCCACCTATGGATTTCTCACCGTGAAATGATGTACTTGCTACCTTCAGATCTTGTGATTAAATATATACCGTCGTTTGGCATGGCACTTTTTGATTTTCATTTTGACAAAGCGGAACGAGAGGTGTTAATCTAAAAGTTACATTTAAATACATAATTGTAGTTAATCATAGATAAAGGATTTTAAGAATTTTAAACATGTGTTTGTCTAATAAAATAATTGTTAAAAATGTTTTTATAGCACAAATATTCTCAGAAATACAACATACTTAAGAGGATGACTCGCATAGAGATAGGACCCTCTGTATTAATTAAAAAAAACGACTAGAATAATCGTTTACTTTACCATTTATCTTTATTATTGTATTTAAGGGTATCTAGATATTCTGTAAAACGTTTTTTTTATTTTAGTGTAATTTGTATAATAAATTAATGTTGTATACTGTTCGACATTTTTATTAATATTTTGAAATGAACATTGATAACTTTGTATTTTCACATTGGGGACGTATTAGGTTAAGTTAACACACAAAAATAATTTGCATAGGGATTCAAACAATAAACACTTCAAAATATTTGCAAGGGCTTTTTCATAAAATGTATTGGGATCTACTTAAGGATTGATATTTTTGTCTGAACCTATTTAAAGTTTATTGAAAAATAACGATAATCTCTGATATCGTAGGCTTCCGCGGCCAGTCATGATCTGGGTCCGGGGCGGCTCTGAAGAGGACCGCGATATGTCGGTCGAAACGTCGACACCCCAGCCTTCGACGCGGCGTCACCCGGACAGCCCAGATCAACTATAATCTCTATTTGAAATGCTAGCGGAGCCGTCATAAATGTCGTATCTGCTACAAGTCATAAATGTTACATACTTGAATTTGAAATGAAAAGCGAATGATCTGTTACCCTTGAACTGAAACAATATTTAACATCATGAGCGTGGATTCAAATGCGTCTGTCTTCGCGAAGGCAGAGAAAGAGGTTTGAAAGTCAATGTGATATTTGGTTAATCGCGAGGACGCGTTTTGATCAAGGTGAAAAAGGTCACCGTGCAGAGTAAAACGCAGTTCCGAGAGAGAAGGGGTTCGTTGCAATGAATTTTACACTTCGAAAATTTCGGTCTCTCAACTTTCTTGGTAAAAGTTTAATCTTTTTCCGCGCTCGCTCTGTTGCAATATATTTGAAGTCGTAATTAATGCATTTAAGATATGAAGAAAAACATACAATTTAAGACATGTTGATGAGAAAGATCAAGAACAGTTTCCAAAGACAGACACCAGTCGTAACAACCAGGATCACACACCGTGATACTATTGATGGTCTGAAGACAATTCGATTCACGACTGACCAAACACGGAACTGCGGAAGGAGACAGGAAAAAACAAACTAATAGTTTCAAAAAGAACTGTGGACTTTCTCTTTTCCTCTTCTTTTCTTTTTTCCTTTTTCTTTTTCTTTCATATCTATAAAATTCCCAAACGTAACTTATAATCATACTGCTCTTTTCTTCTTCACCACAAACACATTTATTTTAATATCTCGGGCTAAATTAGCCAGCTTTGGGGTCATCCTGTGGTGGAATGACGCCAAATGGCCACCCCTGACGGCGTCAGCTGCGGAAACGTGCCGAGATTTTGAAACGACTTTTTTAATCTATTCAGAATGTTTGTATTTCGCATTCTCCCCCTAAATTTTAAGGGACAGTGGACAATCCTGGCCTTATACTACACGTCCATTGTACGAACGCATTGTGCCGTATAATATCCTCGTACTGGGAAACGGAAGGCATTGTGCCTCTTCAAAATATACGTGTAATGATTAGTTTTTGATATAGCGTGAATATATCAATGTTTAATGAGAAAGTCAGCAAACACGCGAGCACTTTCAGTTCACTTAGCCACTTCTCTTTTCCCTTAAGAAGTTCGTTTTCATGTTGTGCATCGTTTACACTGATGAATGCAGGGATTGAAACAATTTTTTTCCTTCATTATATTTCTAACTTTTAACTTTTGGCAATATATAACGTACCTCATGCATTCAAAATGCACATTTTATCATTTCATTGAAAGACAGTACGATAGTATGTTGCATGATTGTATTTACCAATTAAGGTGGCTCAGGGTCACTGTAGTACCTCTGACCGAGAAGTCCTCGGGTTCGTGTTCCGGCGGTTGGCAGGATTTTCGACACTTTAATTCAGCCGCTGTCTGGAGAATTCTAACGGCAGGCTACTCTGATCGGTATTAGTAGAATAATGTAGTAGTCTTTATTATTTCAATTGCTTATTATTTTCATCAAACAATTCCAAACAAGCACCCTGAAGCGATAATCCCCAATAGACTTATTCACACTTGAATCAATTGACTAAATTCGGAAAGCGAAAATGTGCGCCGGTTGAGAAGAAGAGGCATCGGGAGAGTTACTGCTGCTGAGGCGCAGTGCCCGCCAGTTTGCACGTGACAGGAGATCCCTTCTGGAAGAGCGCCGCCGATAAGAATACTGTCTCTGGCAGGGACAGGACAGGCGCCGCGAAGCGACGCTGACGGGGACGAGGAGGGGCGGGGCGGGGCGGGGCGGGGCGGGGCGGGGCGGAATGGACAGACAGACGAGGGGGGACGGGGGAGGGAAGTTGGGAGGAGGTAGCATAGAGCGCGGGACGCGGGGCAGGGCGGGATGGGGCGGAGCGGAGCAAAGGGGGAGCTGCAGTGGACGCGACGCGAATTGGACAGCACCTTGCGCAACTCCCCCCCACACACACACACACACGGGCGACTCAGGCAATAGCGGGGGACGTTCCTACAATATTGCCAAGGGCATCCAGTACGTTTATTATAAATTCGTTTTGTTTTACTAAAAATCCTTTCAAAATAATTTTACAGTGCCGGTTAATGGATTGTTTTACACAAAATGTTGGTTTCAGGGCGTATCAACTGTGATTAGTCCCAGGAGTGTAAGGCATGTTATACCCCAGGAAGAGGCGGATATCTTTAACCCGCAGGAACGTATGATCCGACGACGACCCACACGCCACTTTTGTTGTTATCGCCTCCAGGTGTCTCCCTCCAGAGGGCACTCCGATCAAGCGAAATGAGCCAACTTAACCCAACTCTTAAGTCAACTTTGCATATTTTTCAAGAAGTTCCAATTTAGCCCTTTTTTAGGCGTGTGATTCATTTTAGTCTTTTTTTAGGATCTATAGGATTGATGTATTTGTCTCAGAACGTATATGAACATTTAAATAATGACGTTAAGAATTGAAGAAGAAAATAGGAAGATTTCGGGCCGTAGTCATGGTTCAAGGGCAAGGAATATTATGAATGTGCCCTGATTTGGCTATTAGAAGGTCAAACTCCGCGAACCTGGATTTTCGTATCCAACGAAGAGGAGCACTATAAGCTTATGCATATACGGCACTGACCGTCGCCACCACCATCGCCTCCGTGGCTGCCGTGGTTTTCTGAATTCAGTGTCAGTATATAATTGAAATCACACTTAGCTTTTCCGCGAATTAAATCAAGTTGCTCAAAAGATTTTTTTCATCCTCCTTAGTTATCTTGTCTCTCTGCATCTTTTTATTTATAACATAAATTTTCGTGTATTTTTTTTCATTTATAACTGTTGCATAGCTTTAAAAATCATTACGACTCTCAAAAATTAAACTAAAATACTACTTACGTGTCAGTAGCTTGTTTAGAAGTTACTTTTTAAGTTTCTACTCATGTTCGATCAAGTTATCGTGTTGTGGGAATTCTTATGTGGTATGGCAATATGACGTAATTACATGAAAAAATAAAAAAAGAAGTTATTGTAACTGTTCATACCTTTGAAAGGCAAATTTTTGTCGTACAAGAATTAATAAATATTTTAAATAATGCGTAGCTCCGACTTTTTTAATCTACCGCATACTAAATTTCCAAAACCAATAAAAATCATCGGCTAGGAGTAACATTTTTCAGAGGTACACTCTTTCTTTAAAGACGTTACCCCCAGTGTTTCGTGTCCGAGACCCCCCTGCTTCCAACCGGCTACACGCAGAGAAAGGGCTGCGGTAGACCACGAGCTGCCCCATTCTTTGGGTCCCCGTACGCACTTGTTTCCTCTGTGTATCCATAAGGATACATGTAGTTCAACATGTAGTTCAAATGATATCAGATCCAAAAGAATCGTATCCAGAAGGCAACACAGATTAAGAAATTAAAAATATAGTGTATCTGATTCCGTATTATTCGAGATACCACAGACCAATGGACTGTGGATATAAAATGCAGTGAATCGTTACCCATTGTGGATGCAAAATACACGCTATCCCCCCAAAACTCAACGATCTGTAGGCAAGCAAATTCGTTGGATGATTTTGGCTGTCCGGGTGACGCCGCGTCGAAGGCTGTGTTGCCGATGTTTCGACCATCTTTTCGAGTTCTGCCACCAGATTTTATATTCCTTCTTGCAGAATAATAAATATCTATCTATCTATCTATCTCGCAGACCAGCCCTGAGGAAGACCACGAAAAGATGGTCGAAACGTCGGCAACACAGCCTTCTCCGCGGCGTCGCCCCAAGATCAGCCACATGACTCTGGCCGCGGAAGCCTACGACTTCAAGCAAATTCGTTACACGCCCCGCGAAACATTAAAGTTCTCGTTCCTGTCCCCTCGGCCCCTTTCTCCCAGCTTCCGCACGCACCTAGGAACGGCGCTAGCTTCATCGCCCCCTACCGCCGCGCTGTGCCAGAAAGATGAAAGCCGTCGTTCGTCTAAGCTTCGCGCTGGGCGGTGAGGCGCCGCGCAGGGGAAATATGGGCCAATCCCGCGCGCTTAGAGACCCTCATTCGTCACTGGGGAAGTGGCGGCGGGGGTGGGCGCGCGCGATGTCGGGTGTCACGTGATTTATCTATTCCTTGCTAATCGCTCCTGTCCGCGTGCGCTGCATCGTCGCCGCCCGAGCGGACGCCGAGAAGCCAAACCACCGCCTCTCCGAGACAGCCCAGAGCACCAACTGTTGCCAGTTGCCACTACAGCGTCGTTGACCCGGAGGCCTTAGAGTTCGAATCTCATCGGCGGCGGATTTTCCACACTAGTTAGATATGTTAGTTAATGCCTTATTTTACGTGGCGAGACTCGGGCCATCAGGCCCGCTCTGCTGCCTAACCACGCAAATTTCGCTACGCTCCTTTCACCACCTACCGGAGAAAGGAGGTATTATATTGGGCGACGAAACGGGCGAATCTCAATTTTGCTCAGAGGCTTCTTTTAGGCTTGAGGATCTTTTACATGCAGCAAATCTACTACATGGGACAGCCGACTTTACTTCCCCTCCGAAGGTAGGCGTACGAAGGATTTTTTCGCCCTTAAAAATTTTGCTACGCTCCTTTCACCGTGTCGGTTTCACCACCAAGCGGAGAAAGGAATTGGGCGACGAAACAGGCGAATCTCAATTTTGCTCCGAGGCTTCTATTAGGCTTGAGGATCTTTTACATGCAGTAAATCTACTACATGGGACAGCCGGCTTTACTTCCCCTCCGAAGGAAGGCGTACGAAGGATTTTTTCGCCCTTAAAAATCCACGGATTCGATCGGATTTGAACCCGCAAACTCGGGTACATCAGCCCAGTACGCGCTGACCGTTATACCATCGAACCGCGTCTGGAGGAGAATAATAGCGGCCGGATATAATGATAAATATTTATCCGTGGTTTCAAAAATCAATATCAGGTAAATACTGCGGCGGTCCCTTAAACAACAGGCCACAGGCCACGCGTGATCTTTCGTTCCTCATCCTTGTCCCCTCCACTCCGTTAAACACAGTTACATACACTACTCTACTACACGTCTTGTGAGACCTGACGTGAACTTTGAGCTTATCTCGCCTCGAGCTAGAGGAGATATCTGGAGGCGTGATACCTCGTAAACTGACGCGTAGGTTGGAGCTGGATCTCACGTGCCAGCGTAGGAGAAATACCGCCACCTCCCGGCTCTAACAAGGACTGTACTCTCAGGACTAATGACACGAAATTCACGACCAGAAACACGAAATAACCCCTCCCTCCCGCCCGCACGAGCAAAGACAAAGACAATGGGTGCTCCGGGCTGCGGGCGGAATCCCCCCCCTCCCGCGTCGGAGGGTTGAAGGGGCAGACGGCGAGATCTGATCACAAGGTTGGGCTGTGGGCTGGCAAAACGCGAAACGAGTTAAAGCAAGGGCAATGAACACTTTTGAACAATATTGGTAACTAGAGGCAATGAAGGAAGGAACGAGTTGACAAAACGCAACCGAGTGCCTGCGTGCAAAGTGGGACGTTTGGAGAAACAAGGAAGAGATAAAGGGAGAGGAAAACGGTGATTAGAGCTCAGACAGAATACAGGGGAGAAATGCTGTTTTCGGGATTTACACAAACCGCACTCCCTCGAAAGTTTACTTTTGCCGGTGGGTTGAGAGGAAGAACAAACGTATAAAAAGCAGTACAAAAGCTACATTACTGCTATCATGTGAAATGCACGCATCTCTAACTGGCCAGAACGGATAGAATTATGATTGCGTAGGATATAAAAAATTATAAAAAAAGTGAAAAAAGGTGGTGAAAATATTCTAATTTGAATAACATTTTAATTCGAATAAAGTTTATTTGTGAAACGTTTTGAAGCGAAATCAGCAGTATCAGACATTGTTTTTTGCAGACACTGAGGGTACAACAATGCGCTCTTTTCTTGCAAAGTATGAAGACAATGCACAAGCACAGAAAAAAACACGTTGGCGTAAAGAGCAGAGAATCAGTTTATTTTTACAATGAGAAACAGATATTTGTCAAAGGTGCACATGCTCAAAAATCTAGTGTGAATGAACGGTTGGAGTTCAACAGCCACAAATTCGTAAATGATTTTACTAAATTGTTACGTACAACGGTTGGTGCAAAGTGCATTTAAGGATAAGTGGATGGAAATAAGACTACGGATGGGAAGACGATTTGATCGACATTAAATCTCTGTAGTACAGTAATGGAGCAGATGTGCACAGCATTTATATATACTAATCTTCTTTGGATATATTCCAAATGAGTATTTTTCTCAAGAAATATTACTGAAACCAATTTCGTTTATAATTTCAAGAGATGAATGTCAACCCCATTATTATTCTTAGACACAAAGTACGGGTTTGTTCTTAATTTTAGTGTCTCTTAAGAATCACATAAATACTGACCTATGTACCAAAGGATTCAAATGAATAAAGTTAAAGTAGATGTGTCCAAGTAGGCGAGAGAACAAAAAAGCAATTTTAACATTAACAAGTAGACATTTCCATTCATAATGAAAGTAAAAGCACGCCTGACGACATCGATGTAATAACATGGAAACAAAACACACTCTTAGATTCTTAAACAATTGTACGACAGTCGACGGCAAATACAACGGATGAGATAGTGCTAGAGAGGCAATGATTTCTTATACAAACTCGCTTTGCTTGACGAGAGAGTTAGAGGTTCTTCGGGAATGCTGCGTACAATAAGAGACGTTGTTCCCGAGCCCCGTTAATGTCAACTTGAAAGCTGGGCGTTTGTGAGCATCCATGGCAACATCTCACGGTTATGTTTGTATTTACGATTATGCTCACCAGATAGATTGCCAATCACCAGATTCCAAACAATCTCCAGGGGATTATGAAACATCAATGTCTTTCTGTTCAGCATGCAACAGTCGAAATTCAAATGGTCATTTGAAGAGAAACTACGACCATTTACAGCTAAAACAAGTATTTTTACATTATTCGATTACTATTAAAATATGTTAATAATGCATCCACATGAATTTGTTTCAAAACGAAAAACTCACATAATCACTTACGAATGAACATCATTTATAAAGAAATTCATCTATAAAAATCAAATCACGTGGTACGTATTAAATACGTTAATGGGCAGGCAACCCGGTTTCAGAAACCAGACCCTTTGATCTTCGAAACGTATAAACTAAGTTACAATTATTGGTATTTTTACAAATGTATAAATATATTCTCCAAAACTGTATACTGCAGCAATGAATTATGAAAATAACTTCCACATTTTCACTTAATATGATGCACCAAATTATCTATATTTAATGGGTCGATTTTATTTTGTGAATAAGGCAGAGAACATAACAAGTAGAGACAAGACATTCTGGTCCTCGTCTTTGAAGATTGAGAAGTGAAAATTAATTTCGCGGTGAAATATTAATTATGAAACAAAAATTATCTTCTTATAAGTATGCATTAGTATAATAATATACAAACGAATAAATATGAATACTTTACTGAATGTATTCTCCATCACACCGTCTACAGAAGTCGGTTCTACGCCTCCTTGTGATATCCGTCCGTGCAGTCGGGAGGCGTATTTATGAGCCTGGGCGGCGTAACTCAAATCCAAGGTCGAGAGGCACAGCAACTGACAGGAATTTTAAATGATGATTAAAGGACTCTAGACGCACGTTATTTTTCATACACCGAATTTTTCAACACCTAACACACGTTATTTATCACACAACGCCTCTACCGGTAACGATTCAAGTCGCCAATATTGCAAGCTTTATTTTATAGTGACATTTCCATTTATCTACGTGATTTATGGCATAATATATTGCTATTTTTAAATACACTGTTTTTCAGCTAAAATGAGTTGACGCTGATAAATAGTATCGGACAAACCAACCATTTACTCAAATGGCGTTCAAAAAACAACAACAAAACGTTCGCGAAAAACAACACCATCCAGAGAGCGAAAAACAAACAACAGCATCCAGAGAGCTAACGATCACGCAAATCACATGTCGAAGTGCGCATTGGGCGGGTGCCGAACCCGGTACACTTACACCACACACACTCACTCACTCCTTCACTGCGACGCACGAAGCACGTCGCATCCCGCACTCCGCGGCCACGCAGCACCGCAGCGGCACACACACACAGCCCCACGCGGCCGGCGCTCCGGCAGCACTGGCCTGACGCGGCGGCCGGCGGCGGCGGCGGCGGCGGCGGCGGCGACGACGCAGCACGCATGCCCGGTCCGGCGCGGCGCGGCATGACGCGGCGCGCGCACTCACGCACACGCCCCCACCCCACCTCGGGGGGAGGGGGAAGGGGGAGGGGGGATCCTTGCCATGCAGCGGTCGCGCCGCGTCGCCGACTTGATTTGACGGGAGTTTATGCGTCGCGGCTTTAAAGACGAGGCGCGCAGCACGGGGTGGGGGGGGTGGGGGCGAAGGGGGCTTGTGCACGTGCTCCCGGCTCTTTTGTCGCGTGGCAGGGGTCGCCAAGGCGCGAGGGCCGCCGAGGTTGTTCCGCCGGAATCGACGTCGTCGTTCGCTGGGGAGTAAAATGGTGTGGAAACGCCTCGTCCCCCGGAACGATTGGATTGACTGCTGGGGATTGAAATCGAACTTTCCTGCAGGGGGAACGCACCTTGACGTTCGGATTCAGAGAAAATGTGCCCCTGTCGACCAAGTAAATAAAGACGAAACGACGACACACAAGAACAGTTAATAATCGTTTAATTACTGAACAAGGTTTGTTAACAAGCCGATGAATGAAATTTTGACTTGATGTATTATGTAAAAGTTGATGGTAACATACTATAAATGTTACACTATTAGTTTTACACTAGTGTCTTTTCTCCGATTTTTAAGCCCCTTCTTGTGCACAGTTGTTCGGCAAGTCAAGTTCTGACGCACTCCAGATTTCATGTACTTGCTCGACATCTGTGCTTAGGGGAATGCCTAAATATCAGGGGCAAATGCTACATGCATACACGCATACAACTATATTACATGCATTTCCAACTATATGTTCATTTGTAAAAAAGTGTTCTTTTTCGACCTCTGTACATGCTCTAGAAGTTTGTAACATTTATTCTGAAACACGTTCTATATTTAAAAAAATGTTCGTATATTGTCCCTCACATTTTGTTGTTTACTATTGAACCTAAATTTAATAATTATTATTGCTTGTTAAAAAGTATTCAATGAAATTCAATGTAAAACATTGTGAATTAATCTTACTGTATATATAGAACTACGACAAACTTGTGAAAAATATTTCTCGTTTTTCAAGCAGAAGCTGTGCTCCATCCACACAGCCTTTGAGCTCCAGCAGAACGAACCTGGAGACAGGACGCGTGTTTTCCATCAGGCAACTGTTTGCTTCTACCAACTTCCTCACGTCAACCTTTCTTGGAAAGGCAGTTTAGAGGAGCACATCTGTTAGTATTTAGAACAGGATTTAATGTTCCTCGTTACCATAGTTTACCTATGTTTTAATAAATATTGCAATTTAGTTCAGTTTCTTTACTAATGAGTCATCACTATCTTAAATAGATCAAGCAATCTCAAACCGTTAGATGTCCGTATGTTCAATTATATTATTAATAATTTCGCCCTTGATAGTCGTTACTCTCATATTCTGTCCATGTTCCATTTCAATTTTAGTTTTGTAATAAATGCTTCTAACGGCATTCCTTGGTTAACAGTTAACTCAATCGAAGACCTTTGTTTACACTTATCTCTAAGTTGCGTTTTGAAGAATGTTATCGATATCGTTCGTAAAATTGAACTTCTTCGGCCTACGCTTACAATTTTTATATGACTAGGCCTATGAAGACGATAGTACCAACTTAAGTGAAACAAATGTCATATTAGGGAAAACAATTAATTGTTTCTCTCCTTTTTTTGCAAGCAGCAACTTTTGCAAGCATTTTTTTTGCAAGCAGCGACACAAGCAATTTGTTTGTTTCGAAAGCTATTTTTTCAAAAACGTTTTTTAAAATACATTCACTTATTTATTAGATCGTTTTAGAAACAACTGATGCCATTACCGAACTCTATTACATTAAGCATAAGTAGCAACATTTTAAACATTAAAATAATATAGAATTACTAATTAAAATAATTTAAATAATTTAAATTTGTCAAAATCAAAAATCTTATTTTGAAATGTAAGAAGGGAGTGATATTCACATTTCCTTAATAACTAGTTAGATTAGGTTGTTTTCTTTGATACTCCTACTCTTCGTCAATCTACCAACAAGATTTCAGGTTGGAGACCCTTTTGATTAGTAAATGAAACGTCGCTAGAAGTTAGCTGATACACTGACGATTCGAACTCAAATCAGCAAGATTAGCGAACTACTTTGGGTAAATTGATCATTTCTGAAATCATCTGCATTTCTGAAATCATCTGCATTTCACAATTTTCGTTACTTCACAACTACAAATAACACTAGAGAGCAAATTAAAAAAAAACGTTTTTCTTAACAGAAATGAAAATCGGTGATCTTTGCCAATTTGAAGGAGCTGATATAGATGTACTTTACAGAAAATTTGTATCACGACACAATTATTAGATACAGAATTACAGACCATATGTTGGTACGTTCTATAAGTCTATTACTTTCAACAAAGCATAATTTCGGATGTAATGGAGCAGAAATAGTTTCCAGGATTTAGAATTAGAAAATAATATTAATATTGTATACCAAATATGTGCACCAACTATAAAACATCAGTAAATTATTTTTTACTTTCTCGCCTTCACTTCCTAAGAAGAGAAAGAATTGTAATTGTGTCCAGAAAAAGAGGACTTTTCGAATAATCTCTTATCGCTGGGCCCTGGTAACAACTAGTGCTAAAACAGCACATTCTCGTGAAAATGACTAAATTTTCGAAAAATTATACTTGACCTTATATTAAAATCCATCTGCAAGGAACAGATTTTATTAAAGGAAAAATCTCTATCTCCATTATTGTAGTTGTAGGAAGACGCAAAAAAAATTTTGAATTTTCGCATTTATCGAAAAATCCGCGTTTTCAACGAAAATATACCTGGATCAACGTCCTTCACTCTATCCAACAACAAACTTTAATAAAAAATGATGGAGTAATTTTATTTAACATTTAGAAATTGTCCCAGGGGTTTCTAGTAAAGACCCCCCCCCCAAAAAAATATTATTTTTATTTCAAATTCAAGGGGTCATGACCTCAGCCGATCGACAGGGCAATATCAATTTTGGAGAAAATCGGCTGAACGGCTTAGCCGCTATTGTTCTTCACAGACGGGCAGGCAAACGGACGGACGGACAGACATGTTTTGCCGTCAATCGACTTTTCGGTATCAAGGACCCACAAAACATGGATTCTGATAACATCACGTGTTAGAGATTTTTTAATTTAGCAACTGGATTTATCCCCTTTTTCGCTACCAGAGCCCTGTAATAAAGAGTTTTTCTGCCGTCAATTCGCCGTTTTTTCGCGCAGCATTGCATAACTTTCTCTCTTTTGCTTAAGCGGTAGTGAGAAAGTCAAACACATGAATTGTTCCACATTTTCTCTATTTCTCGGTTCCTAATAGTAGAATGGAAATGCAACTTGAATATTACAGGAGAGTAAAACTTGGTTCAATATGAAGCTTATCATAGCAAACTTTGGAGCCATTTGGAGTCTAAATAGTTTTTTTTAGCTTTTCTGAAAATGCACAAATTGAGCTCATTTTCACAGAAAAGTTTTGAGTTTTCGAGAAACTTCCCACAACATTATTTGAAGCACATATACTAGGAAATCCAATAATATATAAAAAGCGCACTAATGTAAATATTTATTTAATTATTCTTTAACAGATTGTAACCCTAATACAAAAAATTAATGACAGAAAAGCTAATGGCATAAAATGCAGTTCCATTTGGGAAAGAAAATAATTATAAAGTATGAGCCATTAAATACAAAACTACAAAATACCAGAAATTCACAATGTCCCAGTAAGACACTAAAAAAATAGAAGTTTATTACTTAATACTAAATTGTAAAAATTGGAATAACACATTTTTCTCATAGTAAAGTATTAAAAAAGAATAGCCATTTATTCATTAACGGGCTAAATTTAAGCTATGGCGCTTGGTCTTGAAAGATGAGAGTGAGATACGAAAATAATCAATTTTCATTCCAAATGCATTCTCTAATCTCAGGAGTCTGTTTACTGTATAATTATTACCCATGGATGTTCTCATTACGTCTCGGTGAAAAATTAGATATCGACGCAAGGATTGTGAAGGTATATTGAAGGTTATTTCATTAATGAAGTTTCTGTGATCAATACCATTGGTAATTGTAGAAAGAAATATTATTTCGTGTCCATCTAACCTGTAAGGTATTCAATTTCACTTTCTCTAATAAAGGACCGCAGATATGATTGTTAAATGACATAGGTTCATTTAACAAATAGGATAAATGCCTCAAAATATATACCTCACTGACTCGATATGGGCTATGTCTTTTACAAGATAAGGTGCCCATATTGGGCAGGCGTATTCCAAAATGGACCGATCTAGTATTTTCTATTGAAAAATATAAAAGCAGCAATTATGAAAATCCATACAAGTCCTATTAATGAAACGAAACATCTTGAATACCTTATTTACTAAACTGCCAATATTCAAAGAGAAACAGTCACTTCACGAATAAGTAACACCAAGATTTCTGATAGAACACATAGAGGAGATAGCACTATCAGAGAATGGTAATGGAAAGTAACGGGATCATGTTTATTAGAAAAGTAACCTATTTGCACTAAGTTGCATTCAGAGTTACACAATTTTTTCAGACACCAAGTCTCAACCCTTCTTCCAAAACTTCTTGATGAAGTATAGTTTCTGGAAAAAGTATAGTCCGATATTTCATTAATAGCCTTGAAAGCTTTAGTATCATCTGCAAAGATTAAGACTTTACTGAAGAGTAAATTGTCACCAAAGTCATTTACGAAAATATCAACAGGAAAGGAACGAGGAGTGAGCCTTGAACTCCATAAGAAACTCAAAAATTTCTTGACCTGATACCACAATAGCAAACCATATGACCCCTTTGGACCAGCTAAGAATTAAACCAATTGACAATTGATTGTGGATTTCATAATTTGTGTAATACGTAATTCGTCAAATAAGGCAGCATGATTAATCCTATCATATGTCTTAGCAAAGTCGGCGTATATAACATCAAATTGATTACGTTTGTCAAGATGTTGGTATAAGTAATTATTAAAGGTAGTTTCTGTAAATTCTTTAACGGGTTTGCTACGGTAGACGTTACAGAACAGAAACCAATGTTGCATAGATGAGAAGGCACGTCTAAACTTTGAGGTCAAAATGTCATATACTTATTTCTCCGAGTTTGGGAATGGATATCATAATTGCAATAGAGCGGTAATTATTAGCGTCGTAGTAGTAGTCAGTATCAGCAGATATGAATATGGGGAAAAGTTTAATATTTTCCATTTAATTGGAACGATGCCTGAAGTCAAGCATAGGTTGAACAGAAGGTTGAGCGCGTCAAATAAACGAAAAAGAGAATTGTGAAGAAAACAATCTTTCAAATCAAATTAATCCTTCATGTCCTGGACCAAGTCCTTGGCGTATTCAGTTTTTTAATTCCATGAAAGGTATCTGCAAAATCAATACTAGCATATTGATGTCAATTCTTAGGATCAACATAATCAATATTCGCTGATTGGGTTGTAAATAAAGGTTCAAAGTATTTGGCAAAACACACCAGCAGACGTTGAGGGAGAATCGGTATGTATGTTTTCGAGATAAAAAAAATAGTAGGGTTCTTACTGGGAGAAACTTTCAAACTCTTTGTGCACTTCCTGCATTTTTTCAAGTTTATGAGGGATAGCATTTTCCATGAAGCTTACGTAATTCAAGTATTTGTTCTCTAGACATGAACCTTCAAAAAAGAATAGAAGAG
>BLKR01006432.1:0-57382 GCA_011170035.1 Teleogryllus occipitalis
TATATATATATATATATATATATATATATATATATATGGGAGAGTGTATTAATGTCACATAGTTTTTATTGAGAACCACTGGAGAAGGTTCTTGGTCTATCGTTTCTGTTGTGTTTCTTTGTGAAATCGCTAATTTCATTTAAGAAGAACAAATATTACATAGTAATTCATTTGAAATTAGTTAGGGTGTGAATAATTTCTTATATTTTGGCAAAATCTACATTACTGGCTTTTGTGAAGTAAAGGGAGTGGCACTCTTCAATTTTTGTAGTGGATTCAAGAACAGACAACAAATGGCGATGATAATTCACTCGTATGTTATGACATGTACGAATCGTTTTGTGTATACGAAACGGGAAATATCAGATACCGTTATTTATACCGAAAAGCCTCGGAATGTGCACTCCCATGTCACTAAGAATTGTATGTGTGTTTAAAAATGATTGATTTGTACAAGTGAATGCAATCTAGTGGCAATTGAATTCAAACCAGCTTCCAGTATCGACTCTCAACATTGGGCAACGCATCTCCTACCGTGCCGCGTTGTTTTAGAGATAATCGATCAACGCTCTAAACAATAAGTGAAAGTCGCGGGTTGATTTATTCTTGGGGTACGCTCGAAGTTACTGCCAAGATCAAGATAAATTCTGCATGATAATTAATTTACTGATTTGCCTTTCGCAATTATTATTATTATTATTATTATTATTATTATTATTATTATTAATAATAATAATAATTTTTTGGATATATAGTATTAAAAATTAATGCTAACAATAACCAACCATTTGTTTGTAAATTTCAATGAAGGTTCGTTTCAAACTTTTTTTGGAGTCTATTTTAGGTGAAACACGTCTGATAAAAGTTGGAATTCCAGTGGAGAACGACTGGGCAAAGCCTTTGGCCTAATCAATTGGTCTCCGCTGTCCTTGTGTTTCTTTGTGACACAGCAATTTCAATTTAACCAGATCAATTTTCATATAGTCTTTATAGGCTGATATCGCCCATGTCATTGAGAGTTTTACATATAATTTGAAAATTATTCTTAAGGTCGGTATATACGGTACAGTTTTCGTGCAGATTGAACGTACAGAAAATGTCCTGTCCAGACTACGATTCCTGCATGAAAACGTTTGAGCATGTTCATAATTGTTCATGCAGAAAGTTTACAGTTGGACTCAATCGCCTCTAGCAGCAGAATCGTTCACTAATAGATTTGTTTAACCGTCGCAATGATAATAGGTGTAATAGATAATTTTGATTTTGTTGTTAGGTGTATCAAGGTGCGATTGTGTGAAGTGAATTTTGATAAACTACCTCTTTCACCATTACCACCTTCCTATATTTGTTCATTATGTTCCTCATGGTTAGTTGATAATTAAGATCATAGTCAGAACGCACGCACACGAATATATTGAAAGTACTTGACCGGCCAAATTCAGTTGTCACCCAGAAAATCCCCTAGCAACGTTCTGTTGCGATTCATGCAGAATTCTTACAGAAACCGTACAGACTGTGTATGCGCGACTTTTGGCTCTTATACTTCTAGTTTGGATCTTGAAGCTTCTGTACTGAAACAGATCTGCATGAAAACTACCGTGTTTACCGGCCTTCACACATGGTTGCAAACAAGAGTGTTATTAAATTTAAGCCGACTGCCGCTTTACAAGTTTCAATTCTCATAACTGGGCAATCTCTTCGGCGACTGCGCTGTAAGTTTAGGTGATAAGAAGCAAACAAAAATACCAGATCGTGCTTTCTCCGGATTTAGGTAAGGTTGTTTCAAATATTTTGTCTTAAGAGACAAAAACAGAAGCTTGCAAGCAGAAGTAAAATCCAAATCAAAAGAATTTAAACATATGATTTTTACATTGAATTGTTTATAAATATAATTATCATAAAGAAATGAAACAATTGGTGCCCAGGCGACGATAAAAAACTAAACAATTGATGATCAGGCGACGTCTAATGGAAAAGTGCAGGGTTCTCAACCCGTTTGCTCTAGCACAACTCTAGAAATAATATATTTTTTTCCAGAACTTGTTCTTAATAAAACATTCATGTGTATTAAATAGATTAGAAATGAATTACAGAAAGTAATTGTTTATTATTTACTGCTCAAATGCATTGTTAAATGGAAACTTTCGGAACAGACTTTAAAAATCTGTAAAAATTGTATGTTTAGACGCGCACGCCGGTTACAAATATACAGAAAATTGGGACAGTCGGGCCCATTTTCAATGAGCATTTCTCATCAAATCACAGCGACTCCTGTCGCTTAAGAAATACGATGTCATTGGTGAATTCGAACCTTGGTCTCAGCTGGTCTTAGGGGACTCATGTGTCTTCATGGTGTCCAAGAATTTAAGCAGATGAATTTTTTCGGATGTTGTATTGTAGATTGCTGTACCGCAGCAAATTTCTCTGTTTTAAATACCGCTTAAAGACTTTTGATTTATAAAAATCAGTCTGCTGGAATTTGAAGTTTATTGATGTGATAAAACCATGTTAAATGTTAATCGTAATAAATACTTTTACTTTAGATAAAAGCTTGCTTAGATATTGTTCTCGTACCTACGTTGCAGGTCTTTCTAATACATATTAGTTTAATTAACGTTGCTATTCTCAGCGGCGCGTGGAATAAAATTCGTACGTTGAAGTTTCTAATAGAGAGCTCCTCTTTGGTAATTTTTCGCTATGATGCTCTGATATTTGGCAGCCTTTCGGTTGCAGAGTGCGTTAATGATCACGATGGTAATGTGATATGACACGTAGTAAACTGTGGTGAAACCTTGTCCGTTTGAAACCCTTTTGTTTGATGTAAATATTCGTCCAGTAAGACGGGTCACCATTCGTTTCAGCAATCAATCAGATGTTCATAGTACAAAATGATGCAAACATCATACTACTAAAAAAGGAAAAAAACAAAAAACAAAAGAAAACAACAACTGGAGAACGAAGTTGGCATCGGCACTCGATAGCACCTGCGAGCGAGAGACCGCCCCCACCCCCTCCACCCCCCGCGTGCTCCCCACTCGCGCCTTGGCCCGCGGCTCCCGGCGGGGGACAGCGACACTGTCAACAAGACAAGCGCTATCTCGGGCTCGTTTAAAGTTTGACGGGGGCGGCGCGGGGCGGGCGGCGCTGGGCGGCGCCGGAGGGCCATAAATTGGGCGCCGTCGCCGCGCCGCGACGTGCGGTCGCCGCCGCCCCGCCCCCTCCCCGCCGCCCCCTGCGCCGCCACCCCCGGCGTCGCGGAGACGCGCTGAAATACGGCCGGGCGAGCAGCTGGGTCCCCATCGCGCGGCACCGGCCCCGGGCCCCTCCCCCCTCGCTCCCTCCGCGGGCCCTATCGGCGGCCGATGTTTTCAGGACGGGCTCGCGCCGGGGCATGCAATATTCATGGGGCGGCCGCGAGCCGGAAATCTCGCAGGCAGGCGGGTAGGCGGGCCGCGGCGGCCGCGTCAAGGCGCGAGCCCGGGACCCACGGCAGTGGCGCGCGCTGGCGCGGGGGGGCCCGCGGGCCGGACCCTTCTGCCACCCCCGGCCGCCCCGCGCGCCGCGCCGCTCCGCGCCCCGCGCCGCCGTATCGAGCGGCCGCCACCGCCGCCGCCACCGCGGTGCGAGCTCGCGGGCGCGGGCTGGCGCGCCGGCGCGGCGCGGCGCGGCGCGGTGGTTCGGCGGGCGGCCGCGGCGCGCGCTGCGGGCGGGGGGTGCGCCGGCAGGCGCGCGCCGTCAGTGCGAGCGCCGCCATGACGCGGAGCGCTGCGTCGTCGTCGTGGTCGTCTCCCGCCGCAGCCGTGGGCCGCTGACGCCGTCGTTGTCGCAGCGCGCTACGCCCACCGCCGCGTTTGCCGAGCGCGCGCTTCCCCTCGCCCCCCACCCCCGGCCCACCAGTGCGTCGAGTGGCGCCCTCCCCCCGTCCCTCGTGTGGTTCGTTGCCGGTGGTCGCGAGTGCCTCTGTGGACCGGCCTGCCTGCGTGCCTGCCAGCCGGACGGCCAACCCCCGGGGCGTGCAGCTGCGGCGGAGCGTGCGTTGAGGTAAGCGCCGTCCCCCGGCGTGTCGCCGCGTGCGCGCGTGCGTGCGTCGGGCGGCCGGCCGGGCGGCCGGGCGGCCGGCGTCCGCAGACGCCGCCGCCGCGGTGCCGCGTCGAGCCGGCCGGCGGCCGCGTGCGTCGGTGCGTCGCCCTGCGGCTGCTGCAGTGCGTTGTGACAGCTCCGCGAGAGCGCCGGCGGCCTTGGCCAGTGTTTGGCCTTGCACAGCCGCATGTGGTCGCGTCCACTGGAGGAGCACGACACTTGCGGTGACAAGTTCATGCAACAAGCTGTGTTTTCGAGATTATCTTTTTGTTTGTTTTTATTTTCACGCATTATACGCCTTGTTACATTACATAGTTCTCTCACTGAGACTACTTACTCAATTTATAAGATCTACTTATTGGGTGTGAGATCGAAAATATTGCAAAAAAACTTCATAAAATTTGATAGTTTAATAATATTTATCAATCTATACATTTATTTTGTTTCCTTGATTCTAATTCTATTTCTGATTGCGTTTTCGGAAATATTAATTCATCTCAGAACTAGAAGTAAACTCGGGAGTGATTTTTTAGTCAGGAACTCTTTCCGTGTTTATGATATAGTTTCATTCGGTTATGAAATATTTGCCGAATCAGCCAAAAAATATTTTTTCACTTTCCTCCTTACTATCCCTTTTTCGACGAATTCTCAGTAGTCCCAAATTCTCTCATAACTTTTCTCGACGTGTTCATTACTTTCATTTCAAGATAGCGAAGAATCTCCCTTTCTCTTCACTTAATAATGAAATTTCTCGATAGTGTTTGCAAGATTGTTTTAGAATGTTGGAAATCCTAATGTGGGAACATCTCGAAGTCACTTTATAAACTTTTGGTCACGTTTTGGATCGCATCCATTCGTAAATAAATGTCTGAACATAATAAATGCTGTTTAAGGATTTCAAAGGACACGTAATGTTCATTTGCGACTTCAATATTGATAAAAATAAAATTAATTTTCGTTCATACTGAAAATTAATCAATTATACCAGAATATTAAATTTCTACGAAAATGCGTTCATTTTCAAAGTATATGTGGTAGAAAAAATTGTATTCTATTAATTTTATAAAGAGCACAGAGAACTACGCCAGAAATAGCTGTACAGCAGGGTTGGGGTTTGGAATCCCGCGTCAAGCTTGTAAATTTCTATCTTAGATAATGCATTTAGAACATAATGATCACGGAACTGAAAACAGAGCGGTCACCTTCTATCATTTAATAATATCCCGCCAGAAATGTGTGCTTACAAGAACGCTATATCGTATTGATACCATATTTTATTTTGTTACAAAAGTGGATTGATGTGTACGAGTGTAAATTACAATTATTCTTCGAATATTCATATTCTTCGGAAAGTGTTTTTATGAGAGGGCGGTATTTTGTTGGCTTAATAGCAGAGAGACTAAGCTTGCCTAACTCTCATATCAACAACGTAATGTGTCTTGCGTCTGCAATCCACGATTACTACCGGTTCATTCGTAGCGTGCTTGCTGACATTAGTGTTGCGTATTTCAGTATTCGTGCATTGTTGGAATAAAATAACATTGAAAAAATGATGGATCGTCTCAAGTTACATCACTCATTGACTGGAAATTCTTGTACTTCGGAAATATAGTGTTCTTTGAACCACGTAACGGCTAACTATTAATGCTAAAGAATTGGATTCTGGAAGCTATCGTTCTTATGTTAGAATATTTTACATACTAATATAGTATATATAACTAATGTAGTTACATATTAGTGTCGTACAATTTAAAATAAAATGAAATGAAGTATCTCAATTGTCTTAAATCACCTCACCCAAGCTGAAAATTGCTGAATATTGAAAGTTCCTAATTCTTACTCAAGTTCAACAGAAAGTTTAAAGCTGTCTAGTTAGCCCTAGCGCGCTTTCTATGTTTCTTGTGTTGGCATTTACGAATATATGGATTGTTAAAAGAAATGAAACTGATGCCCCTCTCTGAAGTTATAACACCCAGTCGTTAAAACTTTGTACGTATATATTGAAAGTCGTGTATTCTTACTAACGCGAATAATTAACGCTAACGATGTAGTTTCCACGCATGGTTGATTCCAGTGTTGATATTACAATACACTGCATTAAAGAAAGTGAAATTGTGCACCTTGATCGTCTGTTACATCACTAGGTACTAGGAAAATTGGATCTGGATTTTTTTACTAATGCTTAACTGCTGACAACTAATGGTATCTCGTTTGTTTCAGCATGCTTGGTGACTTTTCTGTGTTGGTACTTACGAATTCATGAATTAAAATAAAGGAAACTGGTGCATCTCTGTGAAGTAACTTCACCTAGTCCTTAAAAATTCGTAAACATTAAAATTCCTGCATTCTTACGAGCGCTTAACAGTTAGCGACAAAAGCTAACTATTTAGTTCCAGCACGGTCTAATCTTAATTATGTAATTAATGTACATGCAAGGTGGATAAACAGAAAAAATGTATTAACGTCATACTTGATATAAATTTGGTTTAAACCTAAATTCTAACCTATTTTAAAATTTCTGAGCGTATCCGTAAGGTTATCAAATCAGATATAAAGTTAATTTAAAATAATAAAGAAAATATAATAATCGTAGAAGGAAACGTTAAATCCTGTGACACGACCGCTTCAAAATGCATTGTATTTCATGTTAGAGTTAATGTTTTGATGTGTTGTTTCTGAAATACAAAAGAAACGAAAATGCTGCACTTAGATTGATGTTCCGATGGTTCTTTGCTACGATGTTGCGCTGTAACGCTGTTCAGTCTTTCTCTGGAACGTTGATACAACGGTAGGCATGATAGTCCATCACTGGGAAGTTTGGAAATTCCTCAGCATGGGCAATTCTTCCTAAACGGTGTCCGCGCGCAACCGGTGCGCCTCGGTGGCTCCCCTTTCCTCGCCTTCCCTCGAGACGGACCATCGCTCGCGCTGCACAGTGGGGTGGACGGGCCCTTCCGATCGCTGGGCGGCGGCGGCGGCGGCGGCGATGGGCGGGTGGGGGCTGCGTAGGGTGACGCCCGGCCGAAGGTCGCTTGGCGACGGCGGCGACCCGTCGCCCGCCGCGAAAGCGTTCTGCCGCCGCTGCCAACGCCGCACCATCGGCCGCCGACAAATGAAACGCGACCAGGAGTAGCTTTTTTTTTTTTAATTTAAGGTCGCATCAACATCTTAGGTCATTAGCGACCACTATTACAGTTAACGGTACGGTAACTATGAGGATGAAACGATATGGTGATGATAAGGGGTGAAAGGACGAACACAAATACAACCATGCCCGAGGCGGGACTCGAACACGCGACCTTTCGGTCCGAGATCACGGCACTACTGCCTTAGCGATCTCGGCCACCGTGCCGACAGTAGCATATTGTGATGATGATTGGTACTGAATCCGGGCGCGTCAACGGCGAATGTCATTAGTAAAGATGAAACATAGGCTGTCTGCTACTAAGTTTTTTCTTAATAAAAGCTCCAATAATTCTTTTTTGTAGACAGTCATAAATACATTTATTAAAACATAAAATATTTTTACATTACAATGGTATCTTGAAACAAGAAACAGCGTGGCAACGTCTTTCGCGTTTTCGTGAGACTCTGTGGAGTCTCTCTTGTAACTTCATAATTGTACTGTAGATTAGAACATGAAAATAGATAAATTTAAACGCTCGGGTAAGTGAATAAGAATAATTGAATATGAATTAAGTTCTTTTTTAGTACCTGCTATCAATATTACCATTAAGAAGCTGATGAAGACAGAAGCAGTTTTAATTTTTAGGTATAAATTTAACGGCTGTTTGTGAAATAATATAAGAATTATAAGCGATGCGTTGAAATCATAGGAACATCACTGTATCAATTCTCTCCGACGTCGTTTGATGAAAAATGTATTATTTGATGCTGCAAGGTAGAAGGTCGAATCATGCATATAATTCGGTAAATGAGGCCGCATGTGCATAACGACGAAACGAGAGAGACCGCGTTTTCCGGGCCCGAAACTTCGTAAATTACAGCTGGAGAGAGGTGTAATCTAAAAGGATGATCAGCAACTGCAAACGCTTGAAGAGCAAATCCTGTGAGGAATTCCCGGAATAGGGGGATGCTTCTGAACTTCGAGAAGTCGCCAAGTGAGACTGATAAGACTTCCTTAATACGTACAGTTGAATGGTACGCACAGATTTCTGTTCTTACATGTAAGGGAAGGTTGAAGTTTTCTTCTTAATTCTGTAGCTTTCCATAACCGTACCCTAGGAAGGAAAACTATTTGGTTTCCATATTTTGTTTTATTTCGTTCTCCGTTAAACAGTAAAATATTAGGAACGTGGTAGATACATTTAATAGTTCTTTTAAAAGTCTAGCAAATTCAAGCCTTGATTGCTCAATATGTTTGTGATGTTTTACGAGCAACAACACGAAACGCAACCAATATTTTTTCTCAAAGGGCAGATCGTATAGGTAAGTATAACATTATTTCGAATATCTCGTTACTCGTGTGACCGTATTGAACGATTTATTAGCCCATTAGTGTAGCGAATATTATAATTTGTGGCCTTGTCTGTTGCAAATACGTTGCATGTTTGGTGAACGACCAACTGATGGAGATTAAAGCATTGGCAACTTCAAACGCTGCGAGTCTAGAGTAGCACGAAAGACGATATATTGCGTTGCCGTTCGGTTCCTTACCTTGACGACCTCGCAAGATAACATCATTTGAGTCAAAATGCGAATCTTGCATTTTGCTAAGGTATCCATTGTAATAGTTGTAGGAAAATTTCAGCAATTCGGCACCATTTTTGAATAAACATACATTGCTAACGATCACAAAAACTTTTGATTTTAAACATTTAGTAAGTATACTCAATTCGAAAGAAATTTAGCATTGTGGGTTGGCAACTCATAATCTCTACTTTTCGACTCGTGCAGAATTTGAAAGAAAACTGTATACAGCTTCTGCCCATGAGAGAGGTATTTTCGGTTTTGTTAGATACCCAGGAACTCTGGGACAAAAACCAAGAAACAATTTCGATTTTGACCGAAAAATGCAAACATTTGAAAGTGTTATTCCACCAATTCTCGTATTCATTGCGTCATCGCTTACGAAACAGTCGAATCAAAGTCGTCATATGGCAGCAAGACGTTAAGAGAGACGCTGTCCACCATTGAATATTTACGTAGGGTTATGGAACAAAATCGTTTTTGATATTCTTGATATGTAATAACCCGTTGTTCGCATATCCATACTACTATACTATGTTATTGCAGTATTCGTGGATTGTTTTTGTTAAAATATTTATTTTAGTGTTATTCGGTTATCTTTTATTTGTTGTTCTTGGTCAGTGTTAGTGCTAGTGCTCGGAAAACCATGTTGTTCGGTTTTGTTCAGCAGCATTTTGCGGCCGGAGGCCACTATTTGATACAAAGTTCCAGAAAATTGCTTGTAGTTTCTTTTTAAAGAAATTCTTTTCGACAAACATTTACGGATAAATTACAATTAGCGTATTTAATGAAACGATTTAATAGGTTATTCCAAAATATTTCATACATGTTAGAATTTTAAAGGAGAAGTAACTGTTCATAATATTTCATATTAATGTATTTTGAAGTCGTTCTTCAGTTCGTTTTTTATTTCATAAGTCTTCAGTTCAAATGCGTGAGATTCTTACTGTGGTATGAAAGAAACAGCGATAAAACTATTTTAGCTCATTATATATTTTTCAATAATATTTAACATTACAATAGAATAATAGAATTTGAAGTTATATCTTTAATTATTTATAGTTGTTTTTAAGATTAAGGCAGTTAGTCCAAGTACGAGGTCGTTTTGTACAGTTCAGAGTAGTGACTTCCACTACTCGTGATACGTTTTTATGTTGTGATATAAATTGTAGTTGTTCCATATATTTAATAATTTTCGAAGTGTATATCTCATAATATTGGAAAGCAGTTTTAGTGGAAGTATCAGAGGAATACTTTCAAGTTCAAAGCATTTTATGAATTAATTTCTAAATCTTCCATAATCTTCCATCGTCCCGTGTACAGGATGAGTCAATTCGAAGTAAAATGAAAATCTCAATTTATGATCAAGAAACCATCATCCAAGAGTCTTTGGTGTGTATGAGATATAGTTGTGAGTGGAAGTTAAAAAAAACTGTGTCCCACGCTAAGCTCGGAACTCGTTTGAAAGTATGCTAAGACATTTTTAAGACGATCTTGTGGTTGCGTCTGCCGCTGTGAATTTATTGATGCTCGAACTAAGAACGCAGTAAATCAAGCGATTAAAATTAAGTAATCAGTGCAAGTTAGAGGAGGAACGTAGGTAGTTAATAAAGAAGTCGACATGTTTGATTGGTAGAAGATGTTTATGATGCTGAAGATAAAATAGAGTATAATGTAAAAATTGGGAATTTGTGTATGAGAGTGAATTAAAAAAAAGAGAGAAAAGTCAAAGCAATGCCGTTGAAAGAAAATTACCCCCAAAATCAAAATATCCGTTTCAAACTCGCAGGGCTTTTCGTTCGCTCAGATGGATCGGGGAATGTTAATTTTGGAGAATATAATATTCTCAACGGTTAAGGTGTGGCCCACAGGCAGATGGACAGACGTTTTGATGTAAACCCATTTTTCAGTATAGAACACATTAAACGTTCTCCAAAGATTCCATCAATGACAGTTTAATAATAAACTATAATAGAATTGCAATAGGTAGAGATTCCAACGATCTTTTTTTATTATCTTCATTGTCTTCATTTTGTGAATGTACGTTATTTAGAGATAACGGATTTGAACTCGTAAACACATCTTCGAAATTTAGATGACAATAAATGTCAGTTGTAAAGAGTAATCACAATGTGAATCACCATCCACTTTTTCGAATCTCATGATAGGCATCAACTTTATCATCGATCTTTAACGTGCCGACAACAAACGTGTTGGAAATCTTCCGTCTGAATGGCCTACCGGATTTCTCTGTGCGGTAAACGAACCGATCAATCATCGAAAGAGCTTCGAAGGTGCTCGAAAGAGGCTCATAAATAAAGCCTAAATGCCCGCATCACTTACACTCTCCAGTCGAACATCTCGACCTCCGGCAACCCGGATCATTACCACCACACCCCTACCAGCCTTCTCTGCTCCCGCCGACGTCCTTCTTTTGACTCACCCTTTGACAAGCCCTGGCCCGACCCTTCAGTTTACTCCTAACGCCTTTACCCGTCATGCATTTGCCAACATTGCTACTACCAGCATTGAAACCGTTACTACCATCCCCATGCTCAATGTAACGAGTTTTGCTAATGCTTAAGGCGTATTTGCGACCATTTTTGCTTCCCTCTGCAGATACAGACCATCAGCAAAAGGAGACGTCCATATTAGATTGCTGCCACTTTTCTAATTAACTAATAAGATTAGAAAAACTATATTGAATACAGTATGTTTAGGTGAAATGTTATTTGTGTTGGTTACCGAATCTCATACTCTTATTCACATGTTTACTCTTAAGGTATTGGCGATCTAAAGAAAGTATAAACTGTGTCGACACCTGGCTCACACTGTCTACCGTAGTTTTAGGAATATCTTTCCTCTTTCCTCTTTGGTACTACCACACTCCCACCTATTACTCCAGGCTCTTCTTATTGTTTCTACAGACCATCAGCAAAATGATACGTCCATATTAGATTGCCGCCACTTTTCTAATTAACTAGTAAAATTAGAAAAACTATATCCAGTACAGTATGTTTAGGTGAAATGTTATTCGTGTTGGTTACCGAATCTCCTACTCTTATTCACATATTTACTCTTAAGGTACTGACGAGGTGAAAGTATAAACTGTGTCGACACCTGGCTCACACTGTCTACCGTAGAGTTAGGAATTTCTTTCCTCTTTGGTTCTACCACACTCCCACCTATTACTCCAGGCTCTTCTTACTGTTGTTCCTATCCTCGCGTCCGTCTCCTTTTCTACATCTGCATCAAGCGCGGTCTTCATTCTTTCTCTCTGCTGGTTGCGTTATCACCCACGCGACTTCACCGCTCTGGTCTACGCTTCTTCATCCCGTCCCACTCCAGCGCCCGTAAGCACCCCGACTCCCCCTTCTTATCCCTCTCCGCCCACTCACCCTCCGCGAGTACCACTGCGCTTCGCGAAGCTATGCGGCGGCGGCGGCGGCGGCGCGGGCGGCGCGGTGGAAGGTAAATATGCCCCGCTATTGATTTTCCGCGCGCGCGCCGTCACTACAAAAGTCGCGTTCGCGAGCGGCGAGGGCGGAGGCAACAGCAGTGGCGCGGCCCTTCGCACACCCCACCCCACCCCCGCCCTCACCCCCGCCGCGGCGCCGCTGCCGCCCTCTCCGTCACCGTCGCCTCCTCCGGCCTCTCCATTCTCGCCGTCTCGGCTCTGCTCCCGGGCGCTGCCGTCTTCGCCGCATCTACCGCCTCCGTTCTCTTCCCCGTCGCCGGCTTCGCTTCCGCCTTCGCCGCCGACTTCGTGTCGTCCCCGCTGCTTCTTCTCGACTGACCTCTCAGTAGTCCACCACCGTTCGCAATACGATGCCCCCATGACTCTCCTTTGTCCCGGTACGGTCTCGCCAAGGCCCCGCCATGGGTTCTACTGCGGGCTCTCCTACGGTCCCTGCTACAACCCCTACTACGGTGCACGAGTTCGCTACCGTCCGTAGCCCCTCACGGTCGCTGAGAAGGCAACTGCTAAGACCTCCGCTACGGTCCCTGCATGGCCCTTGCTAATGCTCATGCCATGGTTCTTGCTATGGCCTCCGGTAAGGCTTTCGCTTCGGTCTCCGCATGGTCCTTACTATCGCCTTTGCTAAGGCTCTTGCTATCACTCCCTGCAGTCCCCGACTACGGCCCTTGCTAAGGCTATCGCCATGGCTCTTGCTATGGCTCTTGTTATGGCCTGCGTTAAGGCCCACGCTTCGGTCTCCGCATGGCCCTTACTATGGCCCTTGCTAAGGCTCTTGCTATCGCTCCCTGCAGTCCCCGACTACGGCCCTTGCTAAGGCTCATGCCATGGCTCTTGCTATGGCCTCCGTTAAGGCTCTCGCTTCGGTCTACGCTTGGTCCTTACTATGGCCTTTGCTAAGGCTCTTGCTATCACTCCCTGCAGTCCCCCACTAAGGCCCTTGCTAAGGCTCTTACCATGGCTCTTGCCATGGCTCTTACTATGGCTTCCGTTAAGGCCCACGTTTCGGTCTCCGCATGGCCCTTACTATGGCCCTTGCTAAGGCTCTTGCTATCGCTCCCTGCAGTCCCCACTACGGCCCATGCTAAGGCTCTTGCCATGGCTCTTGCAATGGCTCTTGTTATGGCCTCCATTAAGGCCTTCGCTTCGGTCTACGCATGGTCCTTTGTATGACCCTTGCTAAGGCTCTTGCTATCGCTCCCTGCAGTCCCCGACTACGGCCCTTGCTGAGACTATTGCCATGGATCTTGCTATGGCTTCGTTAAGGCCCACGCTTCGGTCTCCGCATGGTCCTTACTATGGCCTTCGCTACGGCTCTTGCTATCGCTCCCCGCTGCAGTCCCCCGCTACGGCCCTTGCTAAGACTCTTGCTACGACCCGCTGCCGTACCCGACGCCGCTCACAACACCGTCTCCGCCTGTGCCAGAGCCGTGTCTGCCCCTGCCTCCGTCGCCGCTGTGCGCGCGTTAAGAAAGCGCCTCGCCGAGTGGCAGAGGCGGCGGCGGCGGCGGCGGCGGCGGCGCGCGCTCGCTGGCTGGCTGCGCCGCCGGGTGGTCGGGCCCCCAGGGCGCCGCCGCCGCCGCCGCCGCCGCCGCCGCCGCCGCCGCCGCCGCCGCCGCCGCCGCAGCTCGTTCGCTCGTGTTCTCCTCGCGCCTCCCCTCAACACCGCCGCCGCCGCCCCAGCCCCTGCGTCGCGCCGGGGAGCCTCGGGCCCGAGCTCCCTCGCGCTCCCACCCCGGCCCCGCGCCACGGCCGGGGTGCGAAGGCGGCAGCGGAGGCGGCGGCGGTGGGGGCGGCGGAGGAGGCGGCGGAGGAGGCGGCGGAGGAGGCGGCGGAGGAGGCGGCGGAGGAGGAGGAGGAGGAGGTGACGGAGGCGGCGGTGACGGAGGCGGCGGTGGCGGAGGCGGCGGTGGCGGAGGCGGCGGTGGCGGAGGCGGCAGTGGCGGAGGCGGAGGCGGAGGCGGCGGCGGAGGCGAAGACGGAGGCAGCAGCGGCGGTAGCGGTGGTGGCGGCGGCGGTAGCGAAGGCGCCGATGGACGTGGCGGGAGCGCCGCTGGGAGTCGTGCGGTTTCAGCTGCAGGCGGGAGATGTGTGATGCGTGGAGAACAGAGACGATAAGGGAGTCAGTGGTGATGATACTGGGGGTACGTATTACATTATATTTGAGGATCGAGAAGAGTTAGGAGGAGGATACAAGAAAGCGAATCAAATTCAGACAACAGGCAAGATGAAGATCGTCTGACGCAGATATCTCCGGTGCAGTGAGAAGTAAATGCGAATCGAGTGAGGCGGAGAAGAAACATGTGAGAGGAGAGTGGAAAATTAATGTTTTTCTAAAAGTTTCAATTCTAAATATCAGATTCTTGATTAATTAATAGTTGTATGTATAACGCGACTTTGGAGAAGAAAATTTGACAAACGAACTATAGAAATTGACAAAGCAATTGAATTCAGAAAATGAAATGAAAAGTACTGTATAATATGGTGAAATCTACGACCAAGTGTAAGGAGAATGTAAAAGAAAAATTGGCCTGACGACGGGGGATTTAAAGAAAGAAATAAGGACCATTTTGAAATGTATGATTCGCAATGAAAAGGAAAAATCTTTATCAATTCAGAAAGAAAAGGATGAAACGTCTCCGAAGAGGTACGAAAATGATGGGGAGATGAGTACAAAGTTGAATAAATTACTATATTGGGGTATAGAAGAAGAGAATACAGCGAAAGATATGCCGTGTAGGTGTGGGAACAAATTGCTTTCGATGTTAGCGGAGAAGAATAAGTGTGTTGACGAAGGTAGCATGCCTTCTGGAATGGAAGTAATGAATAAGAAAGAAGAGAGAACTCGTGTTGTAGAGAAAGCCACTATTTTCACAATTTTACGATCACAAATTACGAAGGAAAAGAGGAGTACGATGTTCTAAGAGAAAGAGAGTAAGCGAGAAAAAGCAGAACAGGTAGAGGAGGAGAAGAGCGAAGCTGGAAACGTAGCAGCAAGATAAAACGTGGTGACGTCAAATTAAGACCATACATTCTTCCACAGGGAAAGAAGTGAGGTGAAAGAGAACGTGAAGATATAGATAAAACTTTGTGTTACCTACATTGTTACAACAATATCGCGATGAAAACATCAGATAAGCTGTGTGATGACCATCAAGGCAGAACAGTTCTTGAAGGTGAAGATTGGAAAGAGAAGAACCAGAGCCTTCCATAAAACTCCTTTATTTTGACAAGAGTTTTGCGATAACTCTTTGACAGCAGTGTCAGCCGTAGCACGTATGGACTCGAAGGCACGTTTTCGCCGAGCAAATCCCGCACACGCTCGGAACACCAGGCGCCCGGTCTCGAGTCAGGGGTTTACAGTAGCAGATATCTATCTATATATATAAAAGGAAGTCGTGTTAGTTACACTATTTATAACTCGAGAACGGCCGTACCGATTTGGCTGAAAATTGGTGAGCAGGAAGCTTAGAGCCAGGAGACGGACATAGGATACTGTTTATCCAGTTCGACAGCGTTCCTGTATGAGAACGCACGTTTTTGCACGTTTTCGCACGTTTTCACGTGATTTCGCACGTTAGCGGTCATTGTTGTCTGTTGTAACCCATTGTTGTAACGCCACACTGATAACAGAAGGCGATAATAATAGCCGCCTTTTGTTCGCCGTTATATCTATATATAATCGTGTTAGTTACACTACAACTCAAGAACGGCTGTACCGATTTGGTGAGCAGGAAGCTTAGAGCCAGGAGACGGACATAGGATACTGTTTATCCCGTTCGACAGCGTTCCTGTGTAATAACGCACGTTTTTGCACGTTTTCGCGTGATTTCGCATGTTAGCGGTCATTATTGCCTGTTTATAACCCATTGTTGTAACGCCGCACTGATAACAGAAGGCGATAATGATAGCCGCCTTTCGTTCGCCGTTATATCTATATATAGTCGTGTTAGTTACACTATTTATAACTCAAGAACGGCTGTACCGATTTGGTGAGCAGGAAGCTTAGAGCCAGGAGACGGACATAGAATACCGTTTATTCCGTTCGACAGCGTTCCTGTGTGAGAACGCACGTTTTTGCACGTACCCAGTGCAACAAGGATAGTACAGCCGGCCCGGTGGCCGAGATCGCTAAGGCAGTAGTGTCGTAGTGATCTCGGACCGAAGGGTCGCGGGTTCGAGTCCCGCCTCGGGCATGGTTGTATTTGTGTTCGTCCTTTCACCCCTTATCATCAATCACCATATCGTTTCATCCACATAGTTACCATACCGTTAACAGCAATAGTGGTCGCTAATGACCTTAGATGTTGATGCGACCTAATTAAAAAAAAAAAAAAAGGATAGTACAGTTTCTCACAGTGAGTGCGACGCGAGAAAAAGATGGGACCGGCTGTTAAGGCGGAACAGAGTTCGCCGGGTCTGCTAGTATTTACATAGAAGTCGTCTCCGGCGCACGGCGGTTGCAAAGCATGTGGGCGCTTGATGTTTGACGGAGGTTGGTTGATTGATTATTCCGGGCGCGTCAGCTGTAAAGGCTATAAGTGTAGTGCATGTTTTTATCGCGAGAAGTGGCGGTGATCTTCCCACGCCGGATGGCCAGATCCGATGCCGATATACTAGATGCGGTTTTTTTTCTCAACCAGGTATCTCCCACTAGTAGGGTACTGCCCTAGCCGGGGGAAGCTCTAAGCTCCCGACTGGTCTCCTGGTATATTTGGTAGTGAATTGCATGTAAGTGTAAGTGTTTGTGTAAGTAAGGGATGAGGATAGGATAAGGAAGAGCAAGGAAAGATTGCGTGCTGTCCGTGGCCCATTTCTTCGAGTACTGCTCTGGCATTCACCTGATGCTGATCCGAGAAACTACGGAAAAATACCGACCAGAGCCAACCGCTAGAATTCCCCTCAAGACAGCTGCAGAATTTGACCTAGCTATGTAGCTTATGTTGAAAATCCGACACCGTCGGGAATCGAACCTCAGATATTCTCAGTGAGAGGCACTATAGTGACATCAGTTGATACCATGAGCTTCTATCCGAGATAAATGGATATATGGAAGGGAAGTGCAGTGTTTAATAAGCGGAAGGCATTTAATAAAGGGTAAAGTAGTGTTCCAATGACGTCATTACGAAACATTTAAGAAATCAGACTACGATAATGTTGCCAGATACGATCGGGGAACAATACTAAATTCCACAGTCGCACCGCAAATTTTTCTCGGGAGGCAGGGGGAAGGACTATCGATATAGTCTATCCAACTTGTTTTCTAATAATTTTCATTTATGCTGAATATAAAATGTATTAATGGTCGACCTACAGCTAATATTTAAAACGTTCGTAAACAATCGATATTTTGAATTATTTTCGTTAGTGTAGAAAATTAGTAAAATCTGTATTTTTTAATATAGTATATCAGGGTAGGGGCTGAAGCCCCATGGCTCCCCTCCCCCTTGGGTACACCAGGGCCAAATAATGTTTTTTTATTACTCTAAATATACAACAATGTATCATCTTATTCAGAGGCGACACCAGTCGTGTCTCACTTTTTATTCATCAACGAACCACCGGTTTCCACCTACTTATAAATCTGCGGAGCATGCCGAGCGCGCAAAGGGTGTTATGCCTGACATCCCTGCTTTACGAAGAAAAGACACGAGCAATTTCGATACTCGAAAGTCGGAACAGCCAAAGGAGGAAAAGAAGATAACAAAAGAAAAGAATGAGAGGCAAAATTTATATCACAGGGACAAAAATTTTGCCGTAACTGTGCGAGGAAAGACGAGCAATGTCGGAAGACGAAAGCCATACGAACAGATGGAAGAGAAGGGAAATTGGAGAAGACTCAGACTCGCAGATAAAATACGTGTAACAAAGAGTTTTATCATTACCAGTCCCTAACTTTGACTGATGTGCGCCCTAGGCTGTCAAATGTTTTAGCGCCCTTTTAATTTGCTTTTTTTACATTAAAGTTATTAAAAAAATTGTTTGTACCAGATATTTGTACCAGTTGCAAAGATTTTGTACTTACAGATAATTGATTATATGAATATGTATAAATAATTGTCAACACGATACTAATTTAATAAATATACGATATTTTTGTACTCATTTTATCTGTGTATCAGTGAATATGTATTTGATCAATTTACACTTTCTTTTGTTACAAATATGGAAAGAGATATTTCTATAAAAACATTCAAAAATTCTCCTTAAGAAATTTTACATTCGTTGAAATTCGTCCGCTCCCAAAAATTGCGCGCCCCAGGCTGCAGCCTACTCTGCCTTTTCGGTAATCTGGCCCTGATCATAACTGTGTGTGGAAAAGATGCCACCAACGAAGTCTCAGCAGGCCGAAGTAGAGAAGCTTGTGGAGCAGCACGGAAGGTCGAGGCGACGACGGCAGTAGTAGGAGTGGGGGGGGGGGGGCGAGGCGTGGAATCGCCTGCAGGGCGCGCGCACCCCTGCGTCTGTTTCTCCCGGTCATATCCGGCGCGCAGGTCGCTCTGCCCGTGGGCGGCGTCGGGCGCGGCGGCGGAGGTCGCGGCGGATGGGCGCGGGGCGGAGCGGGGCGGAGCGGGGCGGGGCGCGGGGCGTGGCGGGGTGGGGCGCGGGGCGGGGCGCGGGGGCGGGGCGCGGGGCGCGGGGGCGGTGCGCGGGGGCGGTGCGCGGGGCGGGCGCGGGGGCGCGGGGGCGGTGCGCGGGGGCGGGGCGCGGTGGGCGGGGCGCGGTGGGCGGCGTGGGCGGGGCGCGGTGGGCGGGGCGCGGGTGGGCGGGGCGCGGTGGGCGGGGCGCGGTGGGGGGGGGGGGGGGGGGGGGGGGGGGGGGGGGGGGGGGGGGGGGGGGGGGGGGGGGGGGGGGGGGGGGGGGTGTGGTGGAGACTGCCCCCTTGATTGGCAGACCTCATTAGGGCTCGCCTTACGCCCGCCTGGAGTAGGCCGGTCTCCCTCGCAGGGATCATTAAACGATCATCAGGCTTTTGCTGCCTGCAGGTTATTTTTTGGTTGATGGACAACGTAATTTATATAGTGAGCGGATGCGCGCGCTCCTGAACGATGGACAAAAGCGTTTCGTTACGTTTTGAGAGAAGTGGTTGCAATGACGCGACCATATGGAAGCTTTTTCATACTGGAAAACACTGCTGAAGGCCATGAAGATGTGGAGACGTTTTCCTTAACTTATTATTATTATTATTATTATTATTATTATTATTATTATTATTATTATTATTATTATTATTATTATTATTATTATTATTGCAGGACATTATTATTTTTCGAGTCCACCATACTATGTTTTTTCATGGAGTCAATTTTTGAAAGTATTATTTCTTGCATAATTACAGAAATGTAGAAATCAACGAGAGCGGGAAATTAGTGTAATATGAAGACAAAGGAAAGTGTTTTCTAGAGAAGAGAACGCGTCCGAATGAATTGGGAAGGAATTTTATGGAAAATTTATAGTTCTCGATATTGTGAAGTTTCCAAACGAAGTCTTCGGGCCTTGAGAAGTTCTTGCTGGAGAATTTGTTTCGAACAAAGGAAAATCAATGGATCTAATTGTAGAAAGGTCTTACGTCGTAGTACTAAATGAAAACTTTACATGTGAAAAGGATTGTGATTCGCGAAAGTTAAAATATATTTTTATTTTTAAAAGGTCTATATTTATAAAAGTTTATAATTAAATATGTTTACGATAAATACGTAAATTGTCGATTTTAAATCGGTCTTCTGTCCCCATCTTGTTTCGAATATCATTTTTTTAAACCGGCATTTCGCTGAAAATTCTCATAAAATCGTTACCGTAATCGTACACTGGAGTCATTGATCTCTAACAGAAACAAAATACTTAATTAAATTTCTGTTGCTAAAAAAAGGCTTACTTTTACTAAGGTTATATTTACTTGATGTACGAATTGAAAAATTAAACTGTAGAATATCATTTTATAATAGCAAGTATTACAATTAAATTTCTTTTTTTCGTACGTCGTTTCTTGATATTTATATTTCAAAGCAACGTACTATATTTCCCATGATCAAGCTTGGTAATGATGTTTTGAACGAGTTCAGTCACCAAGTTCTTCCCAACATTTATGAAGCAGACAGTTGTAAGACTCCCGGTATTTTTCACAGTTTTTTCTTACTTTCGTAGTTCTCAAATCGTTAATCTCGTACTGACTTGAAGTCAACCGTCCGGGTGCCACGTTCGGTTCTTCAGCAAGTGTCAATCCCGTGTTTATTTCCATCATCCCACAGAACGTCTTGTATACAAACCACGCCGCGGCGCCTTCCCTCCGTATCAACGGAGGTCTTCCCTCCCGCGCCCCCTGCCGCTCATATCGCGCTGGTGACGCAACGCCCCATTCAGCTGATACGCCCGAAATAACTGGAGATGAAAGGAACGGCCTAATCGACGACTGTGTTGATCAACGTTAAACAGACGGGCGGGGTAGGACGCAGTGGGCCGAATTGACGCCGAATGCGCGCACAGTGCTCGCATTATTTCCGATTCCGAAGCAAACATTTCAGCGAAAATAATGGGAATGAAATATATAAATAAAAGGAAACAACCTACATTAAATACGTTCTATTTTCATCAACACGTGAGTCTTTTTGTGTGTTTTTTTAACTTTCGACATTTTATTTTCCGGTGGAGTTGACAATCCTTTGTAGCAACACTTGTTGCCTTTCACACACGTGCTTAAGTACAGTACACGTACATACAAAAAGTTTCGTCCTTTTTCGTACTGTTATATTTTACGCAGTTTCATGAAATACAACGTTCCTTTGTATTACTGAATTTTATTTCATTCCAACCGCAACGATTCTTTTGTGCAGATTAGTATTGCAATATTTATTCATTATAAATTTAATCTGTGATATTGACAACTTCGTTTTGTGATTAATTAATTTAAAGTTTAAACACTTTTATAGAAATAAAATAATGGTGAAACCATCTATTTCGTGTGACCTTCTGACTGACTTTTCAGCTTATAATGAGAATCAAAACGAAATGAGTATCTATTTCATGACAATGATATTGACGAATTTGGAATATGACATTGACTCTTGTTAATTCTATTTTCACTTGTAACAAATATTGTTAAGATCTTCTGGCTCTTAATCACTATTTATTAGCTATTCGATTCAGCTTTTCGTGATCCATTGCGCACATCCTGAAGTAATTCTTGCTTTGTTTGTGGAAGTTTTCTTCATCGTTCTTTCCTCCTCGTTCCCCTCGAAGTATTTCTTCTCTTACCAAAATGTTATTTAGTACATTATTATTTTGCTGTTTTTTAATTAAAGTGACTCAAAGTAAATTTAAAATATAATTACGTTTTTAATGTGTGGTTCTTCAGTTCCAGAATAAACTTAATGGCTTAACACACCCAGACATTGATGTTACCAGTGATTCGACGAAGCATTTACTGAGAAAAAATGTATGAAATAACTATTTAAAGTGAATACTTAGTTTACTATTTACACTTTTTCCAAAGTTTCGATCTCCCATATTCGTAGGACTCATCAAGTTTATCCGCTCAATAAATGATCATCATATTTAAAACACAAAGGGTGCTCGTTTAGAAAGAAGTCTGCGCACCAAATTCGACCGCATTTCATAGCATTTGCTTTAAACGAAAGGTAAAGAATCGTTGATCTGTTATCAATTCTCGCATTAAACTATTTTATAGTATAAACACTAAATTCATTCTAGAATGAACGCTTATCGCATCGTTATTTCATTGTGCGAGATGTAATTGATTTTTTGAAAATGTTAGACATTTTGTCGTTCAGCGCAAGTAAGCATACGTGTGTTCGTATATAATTAGCGAAAATAGCGAATTTTTTTAAGTTCGAAGAGTGTGACGTGTGTGTGTGTGTGTGACACGTGTGTTTCAGTTAAGGAGAATAGGTGGATTTCTTTGCCATCGTTCACTGTATCATACTTGTAACAATTCTAGCTAAATGAAAAATATTTCGTTTGTATTTTCAGAAGCACTTTTAGCTGTGTGTTCAGAGTGAATAGTGCTTGTATTGTTTCAGAATTTGTACACCCCCCTCATTTAATTAGTCTTCTAGAATAAATGCGGAACGACAGGAAACAATGTTTTGGGGATTTGGGATTTTCCGTTTAGTGAATATGTAGTACACTCCTACAGCTTTCCTTTCGTGCCATGTGAGGTCGCATAGGTTCGGTTAGTGGTAACGTAATGAATGACATGAAGTTAAACAAAAAACTAACAACTCTTTGCTTTCTGAATACTTCATTGATGTATTGCCACTTCAGTGTCTGGTTATGTTCTTTCGATAAGAATATTCTAGAGAAATATCTACGTTATACGATCCTTCTACGATTTATCTACGATAAAAGAAATATCTAGAGTAACTCGGGTATTTCGAACAAAAAGTGTTTTTTTGTTTGTCTTGCTGTACGTGGCTTTGACCCATTTTCGTTGGAATGGGCGGTGGGGGCGGTCGTCTTCCGGACGTCTGCCTGGGAGCGGTGGGGAGCGGGGGCGGGGCGGGCCGGGCCGGAGAAGGGGAGGGGGCTGGGAAGGGGCGAGGGGCGGGGAGGGGGCGGGGCGAGGCGAGGCTAGGCGATGGGAGGCGGGGCGGGGCGTGGAGGGGAGGAGGGGAGGGGAGGGGCGTGGAGGGGCGGGGCGTGGAGTTGGCGGGCGGGGTGGGGCGTGGCGTGGAGTTGGTGGGCGGGGCGGGGAGGGAGCCGGGAGGAGAGGGGGTGGGGAGGGGCGGGGGTGGGGGAGCGGGCGGGCAACTGCGCTCCTCTGTGCTCTTTGTTGGGTGCTGCGCATTCGCCTCGCGTCGGGGGGACATGCTTCGAAACCACAATGCGTCTAGGGTGCCGTACGCCTGCGCGAGCGCGAAGCTCGTGGTCTTCCGCCGCTATTGTCCACGTTCCTTCACACTGCGTGTCACTTTCTCAATGGCGGTGAGATGTTGATGATGCAGCTCTTTTCTCGGTTTCATCCATATATTTTGTTTTAATTCGTGAAGGATTGTGGTGTTTTAAGTGGCTTGTTACAAACTATTCAAAAGTCATATATAATTAATGGATGAGAAACCGTTTCTTAAATTTTAAGATTAGCGTATTTTTAGTATTCAGTCGATTTAATTTCTTTTATTGGTGACATGGGTAACTGAGTGACTTTTTAATAGAATGCGCAATAATGATATTTAAATGAACCCATTTTCTATATATGACATATTTTTGTTGTCCAATACGATCACGAAAAGGCTTTCCCAAGTATGTTTTTCTTCTTCCACGTTAACATGTGTTTGGAGAGTGAGGAAAGACGAAGAATCCTGAAGAATGGTCGCGTGCTTGTAAAGCTGTTAACATGCGAGTGAGGTCTGGGTCTGTTTATACGAGTAAGTGGTTTCTCCAAGATATCTCTGGAAAGTTAAAAAGCACTCAAGTCATGTCCGCATAGGAATTCGAAGGTTAATATTTAAGTGGTACTAAACGTTTACTGATTATCGTAATTTAATTTTTTTCATTTAATTTCACCGTAATAAATATACCCCTTGCAATGATCAGGAGAACATATACTCAGTGTTCGCTGTCATTGTTGGTAGTTTGTCTTTTCCATCTATTGTTAACTTTGCTCAATATATAAATAATGATACATAGATATATAGACAATGCAAACTCTGAATTTCAATTGAATGGAATGATTATCAGTGCGAAAAGTTAAAAAGGTGTCCAAAATAACAGGTTCCAATCTAAAGGGTATGATAATTGCAAAAAACAGCAACAAAAAGATAGCAGAGATGTATGTCAGAGCTGTATGTTGTCATGCGACTTGACCTAAATATGTTTAATTTAAAACGACTCGCATGAACGTGCTATAATATTTTGGAATTAGAAGATGGCTTCAACGAAGCGGTTAAAACTGTTTCTTTGCGTAAACCTCGTTTAAAAACCTTGTTCCTTTCTTAATACACGAGGCAAGCAGTTTATATGAGTAAGCACGCTTTAAAAGAAAATGCATTTGACACGCACTTTTTCCATAAAATAAATTTTCTCATTATCCTGTAGCAAGACCTGTCGTCAAGAAACCTGCCTTATTTCGTTAACAGACTTTTCCACAACTTGTTATAACTTAAAAAGTTTGTACTTTTGCGCCAATAAAAGAGTGTCTGAAGAAAGTCTTCCTTGGCTCTAACGACTTACCAGCGTCAATGTTTAAAAAGGGAACACACTCGCTGACGATTCTTTTCTTGTTGATTAATTCTGTTACATGTTAGAAGACAAACATACGCATTAAATGAATTTTGATGATTTAATTGCTTGGATTAAATGCCAAGATTTTGGAGAAGGAAAGGATGTTAAGTATTCTCACTACAGGTGAAAAATATCTAGGTGTATATTTGTTTCATGTTTAATAATAAAGGTAAAATAATACAAAAATCGTATTTACAAACTTCCGTACCATACAACATTATTGAAGAAACTCTGTTTATTAAAAATTGAACTTGGAGAGGAAGGAAATATTTTGTGTGTATCGCGTGGCGATATGGTACGACGGCAGCATGGTCGTCGAAATCTGACGCCGGGTCCGACTGAGACCAGGAAGCCTAATACAAAAGCCCTAGCAGGACAGTAATTTAATTATTAAAATTAAACTTGTAAATGGTTATTTACTAAATAACTTCTAAAACCTTGCATTTCAAATGTCAATCAGAAAACATTTACAAAATTAAATAGTTACACCCAACTTAGCATTGCAATAGCTGAATTAGGTACTTCTTTTCCATACTTCTTGTGACCTGATTGTGATAATTCCTTGCGTGATATTGATAGGAAAAACAACGGAAAACTACCGATCAGAGCATCCAGCCGCTAGAATTATCCTCCAGACAGCGGTTGAATTCGACCTCTACTCTAATTTAAACATAGCTGCATTTCAAGGTCACGAGCTGGAAGGAGAGGGAAACATTGTTATCCAATAGGGAGCTCCAATACCAAAACAATTAAGTCCTAACGAAGCATCCGATTGGATGACAGTATTCCCCTCTCCTTCCAGGTGGTGATCTTGAAGTGGAGCTGTTTAAATCGAAGAAGAGCTATGGAAATTTGCCACCCCGAGGCACGAATCCTGAGTGGGAAATACATTCATGTGTGCGTTCCTAGGACTTACTGGTCTGTTGTCACTGAGCCGTATCAGCCGGTTTGGTCCGCAGAGAGCAGTTGGTGTCGTGTGGCGCGTATTTTCATGTGTTTTTTCGATTGATTGATTTTTTCGTGTTTCCGGGCACGTCAACTGCTTTGGTCATTAGTCCCGTGAGTGTAGTGCATGTTTTTTCTCGGGAGATGGCGGTGATCTTCCCCCGCTGGATGGCGAGATCCGGCGCCGACCTACCGTCGGCTAGTGGGGTTTCCCCCTAACCAGGACTCTCCCACCAACGGGGCACCGCCCCAGCCGAGACAAGCTCTAAGCTCCCGACCGGTCTCCGTCCGGAATATGTGGTAGTGTAGTGCCTGTTAGTGTAGGTGTGTGTGTAAAGGGAGAGGATAGGACAAGGAAGAGGAAGGACAGATCGCGCGCATTCCGTGGCCCGTTTGGTAGGGTGCTGCTCCGGCATTCGCCTGGTGTTCTTTCATGTGTGCGTTCCTAGGACTTCCCGGTCGGTTGTCACTGAGCCGTATCAGCTGGTTTGGTCTGCAGAGAGCAGTTGGTGTCGTGTGACGCGGCGGCGGCGGTGGCGGCGGCGGCGGCGGCGGTGGCGGCGTCTGTGTCGGGGTGGGAGTACATTAGCGCAGCGCGACGCGTGCAGGTGCGGGTGACTAGGCGTCGTTGACAGGGTTTTAACTCGGGATTGTCCCCGTTGCGGAGACTCCTCTTTCAACCCCTCCCCTCCCCTCCTCATCCCCTCCCCTGCCGCCCGCCCCGCACTCTGTGCTCGGCGGCGGGGATGCGACGAGCCGGATTGCCGTTGCGGCGCGGTCGCGGATCGCTTTCGCGGTGCCTCCAAACAAATGGCGAACGACCGGTCAATCGAGACTGGCACGGGATAATATCTTCTCTCGTGATTGTTATAAGTTATAGCTTGTAACATACAAATATTGAATAGTTAATATTAAATGCTAGAAAAATAGTATGCAAATGTAAATAATGCCTATAATTTTTCGTACTGAAACGCATTTCCATTCAAAGGGAGAGCACGTGCTATGAGACCCGTCTCTTATAGTTAGGGAACGGAATTTATTGTAAAAAAAGCAAAATATGTACATATATAGGTACTTATTTTTTCTAAAATATGTAAGAAAAAAATAGAAATATGTGAAATAAAAATTCGTTATAATGTTTAAAATTCCGTTCTTCAAGCGTTTTCCGAGCAGAGTTCGTTGCCGATTAGATCTTAACATGGATTCAGGGGAGGCTGAAAAAGAGTTCTACATCTGAAGTAAATTATCTGCTACATTAATCCAAAATATATAATACTTTTCGTATTATATACAATGTTGTTTACGAGGATCCGGAGCCCAAGTGAATAATACCATGTAGCCTGTGATAAAAAGGGGGGGGGGGCTAAAGGGAGCATACTGCCCCCCCCCCCAACTCCAGAAAAGGAATAAGACAATGATCTGAATTTTTTATCGAGTTACGCATGGGGTCTATGAAACACGAGTAATCACGTGGTTGGAGTACCTTCTGCTTCCTTCTGCCTCACTACATCCACTCATCGTTGATCTCGACTACGCTGTTTCCAAGAAGCAGGTGGGGGCGGGGGGAGGTACGTTTGACAATTAATAGCGAAGGTCCGACGTTATTACAAACGCAATTCCGTCTTGCAAGTATTTCAGTAACGAAGGTTTTCAAGTAACAAATATTTCGAACTCGCATGTGAAATGTTCATTTTCGACTTATAAATATATTAAAATGTCAGGAAATATGTAGAAATAGATAAAATATGTAAAAATATGTAAAATGAAAATGGTTCAAATTCGTTCAGAATCTCGTGTTAAGTCTAAAAAATATTAGTGAATGCAGGTATTTTGTCCCTGTAAAAATATGTATTTACACGAGAATCCGTTCCCTATGTATAATCATGTGAAATTGAGGTGCTTTCGATTTCACGATCCTCTGTCCTCCGAATTCCCAATTCTTCGGTGATGTCTTGAAACAAAGTTGTGGCACTATTGCCACTTCAAAATGTGTTGACTTTAAAGGTGTCGACTTTGTATTCATTTTTACGAATTAAAGAGATTGGCAGCTTTCAATAGCTTATCCTCAGATTTAGAGCTTCTGTCTGGGAAATAAATTAGTATATTTAGATGAACAGAAGAATAACGAGAATGGTAGAACCATACTTCTAAATTAAAGATATCCTCAATATCAAAAACATCTTTTCACAAAATTATTACATTTACAAGCTAAAATTCTGCTTCGTTTTCTTCAATGAAAATTGCATAATTTTGATCTACATTATAGGTTTTTGAAAGAAAATATATTAGGTGAATTGCGGTTTAAAAATGCTCACACATTGAAACATTAATCTTCACAAAACTTCAACGTGCAATGTCTACGAACATAGACATTGTACCACAACCTTGTTTTATCAGCAAATACCCGAGAGTTTTCGTATTAAGTCAAACTCCTCTCGAACTTCCTTTAAACGCATTCTTTCTACGTTTTTTGTGCCTTTAATGCTATATACTTCCGAGATTCTTATAATAATTGTGCTTTAAATGGTGAGAGCAAGTAATTCCTCTTAATATTTTTATTTTGTTTTTCTTTTTGTGTGTGCCGTTTTCGGCACAATGTGTCTGCGCACGAGAAATAATTTTTCTTCCAGATCATTTTCCGCATCTCTCGAACACATTGATTTATCCGTAGGGACATGTAGTTTTACACTATCTCGTTCAAAGTTCACATATCCTTGTGCTTTCTAATAGCCCGTCCTACAAAGTCTTATTTTTAACTCCCAGTTCAACTTTTTCTTTGCCCTTTCACCTGATCAGATTCCTCCTCCTCTCTACGGTTCTTCTTCACTTTAGCGCTTTCTCAAACTGTTTCTGATATTATTCAACTCAAAGTAAAACCAATTTGAGGTCCTACGTTACACGGCGAGCTAGGGAATATTAACCATCTCAGATTCTGTATTCACTAAAAAGTATTAATATTTCTTATCATCGATATTTTGGATATAATAAAGAACAAGCAGTCGGCCTGGTGGCCGAGATCGCTAAGGCAGTAGTGTCGTAGTGATCTCGGACTGAAGGGTCGCGGGTTCGAGTACCACCTGGGACATGGTTGTAAATGCAGTCCTTTCACCCCTTGTCATCACCATTTCGTTTCATCTTCATAGTTACCATAACGTTAACTCCAATAATGGTCGCTAATGACTTAGATGTTGATGCGACCTTAAATAACCAATTAAAGAAAAGAACAAACAAATCACGTTGCAAGGACTGATTTTCCTGACCCTGCAGTCGTCACGAATTTTTGAATCTCGCTCTTCCTCTCTCTGTGGGACCCATGAAATGGGGATTACTGGGGAACCCCGATGGGGAATCTCTACCTTGGGGTGAAGCCATATAAAGCTAAATGCAGTTCTTTGCTCACCTGTGTTCCCACAACCACCTGTCTCCCGCACAACAGATGCCCTCCTCGACCTGCAGCAAGAAGCGTTCTCGGAAGCGGCATTTCCAAGACTACCTAAGCTGCAGCCGGCGTGTTGGTGTCGGAGCCACAGCCTTTGGCAGACAGGCCGCGGTCGCTACCCTTTCAGCAAGTGGGGCGGGGCGGAATGACACAGGGCGAGGAGTATTGTGGGGCGGGGTGAGAAGCGGGGCGGAGCGGGGAGGAACGGGAAGGACAGCAACAGGATGAGGAAGAGAATCGCTGGGCGGGATGAGGAGCGGGGCAGAGCGTGGGAGGAAGAGCAGGGCGGCAACAGGGTGAGGAGTATCGCGTGGCGGGGTGAGGAGCGGGGCGGAACGGGGAGGAAGAGCAGGACGGCAACAGGGTGAGGAGCGGGGTGGGTAAGGTGGGGGCCGGTGGACGTAGCCTGTGTGGGCCGGCGAGGCGCGTTGGACGGCAGCAGAGGGTGGCTCGCGTTCGCGACCTCTTTCAGCCCCTTAAGCGGAGCTTCAAGTTTCCCTGGCGACCTTTCACCTTTGGGAGAGACGCGGTGCGGTGCGGCCGGCGCGTCGAAGTGGACGCGCCGCTCGCCACCGGCCGCCGCCCCCCCTGGCCCCCTCCCCCTCCCCTGCATCCCCGGCCTCCGCGTACGCCATTGCGTTAGCCCCCGGGCTCTGGCCCGCCGCCGTCATTACCGCGCCCTTTGCCTCGCGGCGGGCGTTTACTACCACGTTGCTGCAGACTCATCAACTGCCCATATCGACCTCTTCTCTCTTCTCTCGGCCGGCTCTCGTCTCGTCTTGCTGCCCGCCTTTCCCGGCTCTTTCTCGCGATCTGGTTGTTTCTCGGAAACGTCCTTTTGATAACTTTTCGCGCAATTCTTTCTTTCCTCGGAAGAAATTTTCGCTTGCTGCAACCAATCCAGAGTTTCGTTTTGTTTATTTGTTAATGACACTATGGTCATAATGACTCTATGGTCATAATGACACTTTGGTCATAATGACACTATGGTCGTAATGCTACTATGGTCGAAATGCCACTATGGTCGAAATGCCACTATGGTCGTAATGCCACTATGGTCGTAATGCCACTATGGTCGTAATGCTACTATGGTCGTAATGCCACTGTGGTCGTAATGCCACTATGGTCGTAATGCCACTATGGTCGTAATGACACTATGGTCGAAATGACACTATGGTCGTAATGACACTATGGTCGTAATGACACTATGGTCGTAATGACACTATGGTCGTAATGACACTATGGTCGTAATGACACTATGGTCGTAATGACACTATGGTCGTAATGACACTATGGTCGTAATGACACTATGGTCGTAATGACACTATGGTCGTAATGACACGATGGTCGTAATGACACGATGGTCGTAATGACACGATGGTCGTAATGACACGATGGTCGTAATGACACGATGGTCGTAATGACACGATGGTCGTAATGACACTATGGTCGTAATGGTCATCGCAGATCGTCACCATGGTCATAACGATCACATCAAATCGTCACTCGGGTCTCTAATATTACCATAGGTTTTCTCCGTGTTCTTACTATTCACAACTTTCATTACGGTCATCCAAGCCACTACAACCTCCGCTTCAGTCTCCATGCTCTCACCAGCAGCATAACCAGGGCACTTCAGTCTTCTCCCGAAAATGGCTACACTCGCTGCGCGTGTCGCGGACGCAGAAGGAAAGGAGAGTACCCATTTAAAAATGCCATTTCTCTTTCGCGGGCCGGCGGCGCCCGGGGGCCAGCCCGGCTGCCCGGTGCCCGGCGCCGGGCCACATCACCGCGACGTAGTAGGTGCGTCGCGCGTACAGCGGAGGAGCGGGAAAACGCCGGAGAGAGAATGCGATGCGGGCCAGGGAGTCGTTTATTAAGGCCGGGGGATTTATGCGAAGGGAAAAAGCCGGATATACAACGACGTGGAGTAAAAGGTGAAAATAAAATGTAAAAGCATCGCCCGGGTGGGAGGATGCGGAGTATGACGTATAGAAAAGGGGGACTGTTTCTACGAGTGTTGGGTGGATGGGGAGGTGTATTTTCTGTAGTATATTTATCCGGTCTGGCAGACATTCGAAATTTCGCGACTGACAAAACTTATATTTTAAGGAGAGCAGAATTTCAAAAAGTTAATTAGTAAAGAGCAAAGTTGTTTTTTTGCCTTTGAATATAAAAAGTAAAGAATCAAACATCTCAGTAGTAATTAAAACGAAAGTGTAAGTATGAAGAAGTACAGGAACATATTGTTCATGTGCACTTTATCATTTTGATCGAGTTCTTAATTAAAAAAAGTTTTCTTTAAAATCCATCACTGTATTAAGCAATCACTTATAGAGTAAACATAAATATAAATCTATCGAGTGACCAGTAATCTTATATAAATGTAGAAAAGTGGAAACTCTATTATTATCAATTCTAGATAAATAAACTCCACATTACTACTATTTAATAAAAACAAATAATCTAATACTGATAAACATAACTATCAATGTAGATCGGAATGTTGTCAGTGGATAATATTATTTCTCGAGGTACACGAAATGGCGTGTAGAGTTGCACGAGAAGGCTTAATGGATCCTCAGTTACGTCATCGCATGTCATTGGTTTTCCCTTCTCAAACAACACCCACAGCTGCCATCGAATTGTTCATCGTCGCTGCCTTCATCCCTGCCACAATCACCGTCGCCAGCAGCACCACCTCCGCCTCCAACGCTGCTACAATCACCATCACCTGCAGCATCGCCTCCGCCTTCAACGCTGCCAAAATCACCATTGCCGTCACCATCGCCTGCAGCATCGCCTACGCCTCGAACACTGCCACAATCACCATAGCCAGCAGCACTACCTTCGCCTCCAACGCTACCATAATCATCATCACCTGCAGCATTGCTTCCGCCTCCAACACTGCGACAATCACCATCGCCACAAATATCGCCTACGCTTCGAACACTGCCACATTCGCCATCGCCAGCAGCATCACCTCCGCCTCCAACGCTGCCACAATCATCAACACCTGCAGCATTGCCTCCACCTCCAACACTGCCACAATCACCATCGCCTACAGCATCGCCTACGCCTCGAACAGTGCCACAATCACAATCACCATCACCAGCAGCATGGCCTCCGCCTCCAACGCTGCCACAATTATCACCACCTGCAGCATCGCCTACACCTCGAACACTGCCACACATCATCGCCTGCAGCATCGCCTACGCCTCGAACACTGCCACACATCATCGCCTGCAGCATCGCGTACGCCTCGAACACTGCCACACATCATCGCCTGCAGCATCGCGTACGCCTCGAACAGTGCCACAATCACAATCGCCATCACCAGCAGCATGGCCTCCGCCTCCAACGCTGCCACAATCATCACCACCTGCAGCATCGCCTACGCCTCGAACACTGCCACACATCATCGCCTGCAGCATCGCGTACGCCTCGAACAGTGCCACAATCACAATCGCCATCACCAGCAGCATGGCCTCCGCCGGCAGCTTTCAGCGTTTGTGCCCCCGGAGACACTGCCGTCGTCGTCGCCGCACCGGTGCATTCCGAGAGAGAGACGCCGCCGCCAACGCCCTTTATTACGGCTGCAGGATTTATGCCTCGGGGAACCGGTTGCGATGGCCGCCGCCCTCCCCGCGCCCTCGCCCGACGCCTGTCTCTTCCCCACCCGCTCCGCCTTGCTCCCACTCAATCGTTGGCATCGCTTCCTCTCCTTCCGCTTTGTGTCTGTTCTGTCTCGTCATCTAACTTCATATTTTCCTTTGTCTTCCCCATATGGCCCTCACACCCACTCTTGACTTTCCGTTTCCCCTCCGCTCCGCTTGCTCCGACTCAATCGTTGGCATCGCTTCCTCTGCTTCCGCTTTGTGTCTGTTCTGTCTCATCTAACTTCATATTTTCCCTTTTTGTCTTTGCCATATGGCCCTCACCCACTCTTGACTTTCCGTTTGCCCTGTTTCTCCTTTTCGACCACTCCTCGCGCTTCACGTTTACTTCACCATCCACATTTGGTTATGTCTCAGTCTCCACTTTCCTTACCTTCGTACTCATCGTTGTCGCTACCCTACAGCACCTTGTAATATTCTCTATTTCATAACTGGATACCTTTGCTATTTTTCGTTGTTTCCGCCAGTTGATACCACTCTATTATTGACATTGTTATTATTATTACTATTATGTTTATTATTACTCGTTCTTCGATTCTCTTCCCTTTGCTTCTTCCTGCGTTGTCGCCACTTCGCCGTATTATTTCATCTCCCTCTTACGTATTTTCTCCTCTCATTTTTAACCGCTATTTTCTTCCTTCTCCCTTCCATTAGCTCCCTGTCCATTGCCGCTCCTGCCAGCGTCAGCACATCCCAAGCCGGCGCTGCTCGCAGCGTCGCTCCCGCGCCCGCGTCTCTTCTGGGGCGTTCTTTCGGCCGGGGCGCTGGCGGCGGAGCACGGGGAGAGGGCGGCGCTGAATAAACCGGAGCCCCGAGCCACGCGCGAGGCTGTCTGGGGCTGCGGCAGGGGCCCGCCCCGCCCCACGCCGCGCCGCGCCGCGCTGCCGGGGCGAGGCGGAGCGGAGCGGGTGGGGCCCGGGAGCGGAGTTGACACATCTCGAGCAGGCTCTCATTAACGACCTCTTCGCTCCGCGCCTCCGCGTCCGCCCGCGCTCGCGCCCGCCCCACCCCGCCCCCGCGCCCGCCCCGCCGTCGCCCCCGCGCCCGCCCCGCCGTCGCCCCCGCGCCCGTCCCGCCGCCGCCCCCGCGCCCGCCCCGCCCCCGCGCCTGCCCCGCCCCCGCGCCCGCCCTCACCCCGCGTCCACCCGCGCTCCCGCCCCGCCCCCGCGCCCGCCCCGCCCGTCCCGTCCCCTCCCGACCCTCGCCCCCGCGCCCGCCTCCGCCCCCGCGCCCGCCCCGGCGCCGCTCGCGCCTCGCCCGCCGCCGCGTTGGGCGTTGTCGCCCGCGGCATCATCTCTACCACTTCAGCCCCCCCCATCCCGCTTGGCGCCACCGCCGTCGCGGTGTCTCTGGCCCAAAGGTCTTTGCTCTGGCTGCGCTGTCACCTCCGCGCTGTCTTGTTCTTGTGAGAGTTGTAGTTCTGCTGTTCATCATTCGCCGTCTTTATATTGTATTACTTTGTCGTTGCCATGTCTTTGCAGTTTTCGATAAAACGCTTCCCCATTCTGTCGAAGTCCCTCTTTCTTTTCAGTTACCACCCTCCGTTCATATCGTTGCGTGCCTCCGTTGTCATCTTACTGCCGTTCTTTAATTAACATTGAAATGTTCTTTTGTCCACGACTGATTAAGTGTGCCTATATCAGAGAAACTTCATATCTACCTGCAGTCATTATTATCTTCGTCATCAGCAGCGAGAGTACACAGCCTTGTGAGGCACCCATCATATGACTCCCATTAAAATCTGTCTCTATTGTTCTTGTTCTTTGCCTTTCGAAGTATCTGCTCCTGCTCTTGGTTTGTTTTCTTTCTAACCTGATCCAGCTACTGCCTTACGGATCTGCCGCATGATATTTAGGCTTCAACCTTCTTCTATAAGTTATTTTCCCTTTGTCGGCGTAATCGGCCTTTAGTACTATCAAAATTTTAATTCTACAAATCTGAGGCAGGGCAGGTTGCATCTAGAAGGGGCTAGCAGCGGAAGACCGATGCTAGCCACATGCGTAAGTTTCCAGGGTCGGAAAAGGATGTAGGAGGAATTATTGTCATTATTTTCTAAAGTAAAAGTCGACTTGTGACGGATAACAATCCTTAATATTTTGATCAACTTAATGTATTGTACATTTTCGTTACAAAACGTTTTAGCTGCATCAAGAAGGGCAATCTATCAATAGTAACGCGTTACGTAGAAACGCCTATGTCTCTTCTTTTCTCATGTCTTGCGTATATCGAACAATTACCCCTGTCGTAACTCGGGTATAACCAACAGGAATGAGGTTCGGAGCTCACACGTGTATTAAGATTGCATGCCATATCTCAACGCAACTGAAAATAATTGTCTTTAATGTGATGCGAAAACACTGCCTTGGTATGACGTCTACTTACCAAAGTACTTCAAACCTACCATGCCCTCATTTCGTCTCTCCGTTTCTCCTTTCATTCGTTTCGCACTTCTCCTCTCGTTCGTCTCTCTTCTTCTCTCCTCTCTCCCTACTTTCCCTTCTCTCGCTCGTTCGTCTCTCGCGACCCTCTATCGTACGACTGTCTCCTCCCCGTGTCGCGTCGTGTCACTGTGCCTCGTAACTAGTCGATTTGTTTGCAGTTCTCTCCTGGATTCCCTTTGCACGAAGGCAGAATTGGAGAGTCAGGGAGATTCTGACTTCATAAGGCGCACTATCGCGCATCGTGCGGCTGTCGGACGGTCGGTCGGACGGTCGGACGGTCGGACGGTCGGACGGTCGGACGGTCGGACGGTCGGACGGTCGGACGGTCGGACGGTCGGACGGTCGGACGGTCGGACGGTCGGACGGTCGGACGGTCGGCCGGTCGGACGGTCGGACGGTCGGACGGTCGGACGGTCGGACGGTCGGACGGTCGGACGGTCGGACGGTCGGACGGTCGGACGGTCGGACGGTCGGACGGTCGGACGGTCGGACGGTCGGACGGTCGGACGGTCGGACGGTCGGACGGTCGGACGGTCGGAGGGTCGGACGGTCGGACGGTCGGTCGGTCGGTCGTCTCGGTGCGGATTTGACGTAGCGAGCGGGAGCTGCGGGGACGTCAGGCATTGAATTCAATGGCGTGGCGGGAAGGACAGGAGATTGGCGGGCGCACTGCGATGTTTGATGTTCGGTTTCTGGGACGCGACGAACTTCAGATGTTTGAGGAGTAGTGGAGGAGGCAAAAATGAAAAGAGAAAAATGGGAAAGAAAAAAGAGAAGCGGTCAGCGACTCGGCGATAATGGTAAAGGCTCTAATGCGCAAATGAGTGAGTGCCAATACCCGAAGCTCTCCGCTGTAAAAACATGAATATCAGATCTAGTAGTTTTCTTTGCACTAAGTGTCGTGTCGTATGACGTTTTTTACTAATTTGTGAGTTTTTTCAATGGGAATACTGACGCCAATAACCGTATCTCGCGGATACGACAGTGATTTTTCACGCAAAACTATTGGACTAAATACTTTTAAGAGAGGGTATTTTATGCTCAATGTAAAACGAGTCGCATCTTCTCAGAAATAAAACTTTCAGTATTTCACTATAGCGCTGCAAATATTCTGAGTTCATAGTATTTATTTTATGGGATATGAAAGTTATAAAAGGAGAAATACGTATTGGCAGTGATTGGTTTGATCGATTGGTAAATGTCAATGTGTCCAAACAAAGTTATTACGAACTTTTCATTTCTAATTAGAATGAAATTGATAAGTTGAGAATATCCAATCTTCTTGCGAGAAGTTTTCATTCATGAAGATTTCTCGCTCAACTGTACATCCGAAACGTTGTCATACTCGAGTCAGCGTCCGCCGGAGTACCAGGAGCAACTTCTTTCGTCTCCTGTCGCAGGTTTATTAGAAAGCACACTCTCAGAAACTTCTGCATTACTTTTAATGTAAGGTACATTAAAGTAATTATGTACGCACATTAAATTTAATGTACACGTACAGGAACTTCAATGTAAGTGTACAATTAAATTTAATGTAATTAAGTTAACAGTGGTACATTAAATCTACATTGGTTTTAATTTTAGCATTAATTAATTTTAGCAATAAAAATACAGGTACATGAATCTCCCTTTAATGTACAGTCGTACATTAAATCTACATTAAATTTAATGTAATTTCTGACAGTGCAGTTAATATTTGATTCTTTACATTCTTGCTTAGGTACGGTGATGGGAATACGTCGGTGACCGCATGACCTCCTTACTCACAGATGTAGATAATAAATAAAAACATGACCTAGGCCTGGAAACACAGCTTGCTGGCCAATGTTGGATTAATCCGATTCCAAATACCAAATAAATACTATTCTCATTATCATATGAAGCTGCAATACTTTCATCTTTTGTTGCTCTTAAGCGCTTCTTGCAATATTACTGCCTTCTGTTAGTCTCTTCTTACGACATTTTCCCTTTCCCTTTCTTCATTCATTAATTATAAACAAGTTGTTTTTAACGTTGACTTTTTTATTTACGTTACTTCGCTTTGGTGCGTCTGCCTTCCGTTTTTGCACTTAAAGTTCAGTTCATCGTCAGAGAAACAATTCTCGGTTTACTATTTGCTTTTCAGTCAACATTAGTACACTGATAGTACTAATTTCTGTGGGTTGTTTCCACGACCTGGTAAAGTGTTTTATTGATCAGGTAATGGCATAAGTGTGTATTCAGTTGCCGACATGTGGAAGAACAAACATTACAGAATATACGCCTTCGTGATGTGAGATCGTCGTTTTTGCATGCTATTTTCAAGTTGGAGTAATCCATTCCGTAGGTATAAAAACAGACATATCCCGATACTACTTTTAGGTGCAAGAGAGGTCAATAGGAAAGAAAAAACGTGCGTATTTACAAATATAAAAATAAAAATACGTGACTGAAGAGGGATGTTTCGAAAACCGTTGTAACATACAGATATAGCTCTGTGGCACATGTGATCAAAAATCTCGTCCCCCCGCCGCCCCGCCCCCCGTTGCCCGTCGCCCCGCCATCCCTCTGCCCCTTTCCCTCCCCCTTCCCATTCCTTCCTCCTTCCCCCTCTTCCACTCTCATCCTCCATCCCCCGCCTCCTCACCCGTCCTCCTCCGCTCCGTCTTTCACCTCACCCCTCTCAGCCACTCCCTCCAATCCCTGTCCCTCCACCACTCTCAACCGACCCCCACCGTCGTCCTTCTTCCGATCACCGCCGCCGTGGCCTTCGCCCAATTATAGAACAATTTCCCTAAGGATAAGCCATAGTGACAGTTCGCGAAAACAAGTGAACCTCACATGTATTTCAGAGAAGTATCCCTCCGCCGCGGTAGCTGTTCAGCCTCACCCCTTCGTAAAGTGCTAATGGCTCCTGGGAAAACATCCCTAAGTAGAAGTCTAAGAGTTTCGCTTAAATATATGCACGCAAGCGAGTTCGGGAATTATTTAAATTTCATTATGTATGTGGAAAATCTCTTAACATGATCTCACAATCAATAAAAGAAAACTGCCACGAATATAACAGCACAAAAGCCGGAACCACGTGCGTCGGTACGCATCTCGCATTCAAGTCTCGGTTTTGAAATAAACATAATATATATCACACAAAAAGTAAATTCAATGTAATGTTAATAGAAAAAAATAATTTTTACAGAAGAGCACATAACACTGCACTTCCTAATTTCAATTATTTCTCGCGGCGCACTATATTTTTGTCGGACGAGGCCATCACAAAAGGAAGAGTCGAAGCCCTTTACAAGTTACCCAACTGCACACGAACGAATGCGGGAAGGGAGTGTAATGGGCTCAAGGGCACGACGACCACAGAACCTTCAGTTATGTTGCCAGCACTAGCTGTCACTTTGGCTCATCCTTAGGAAAATCACTCTATATCCGTGCAGTAATGTGACTGCCCCGCCCCGACCCGACCCGACCCGACCCGACCCACCACCGCCTCCACTGCCGTACCTCCAGTTGCTGCACTTCCCCGCATTCACCGCCCCCCGCCATCGCTGCACTCACAACCTCTTTCGCCGCTCCCTCCGCCCGGTCACTACCCTTCGTCCTCCCGTGTCCTTTGGGCGTCTCCTCCCTCTCATCCTTCCTCGCCCCCGCCTCCCTTTCTCCTTCGCCTTCCCTCCCGCCCACATCCTCACCCCGCCTCTGGCCGTCATCCTCCCTCGCCACTACTACGTCGATTTGCGGAAGTGCGGCCCTGGCGCCATTGTTCAGCGCTTCGAATGGCATGACAATGGGAGAATGGGCATGTCGAAGGGAGTGTCGTCATGCAGACGTCTTTATTTTGCTTTATTTTTAGCCTCGTTCAAAGTGAAAGTGTAATCGATGCGACTGCCTCTGTGAGGGGATCGCCAAATGGGTCTCGCGTTTCAGACTTATTGCATAATGCATGAAATAACGTGAATCAGTTTTCATATAATTCAAGAATGCGACGAGCCAGAATATAGACATTCTTCATTTTTTTGCGTAAGTGTAATATGAAAAGAGATATTTAGTAGAAAAATCAATTACTCAGCTAAATGCTGTTCTAGGTAGTGTGTACTAGGTAACGTGATAACTTGACGTATAAACAGTCTAATTCATTGGCTATGAAAATACAGTAATAATAACATAAATAATGATAATGAAAAATCATGATAATAATAATGATAATTATAATAACAATAATAATTTTAATGATAGTGATAATGATAATAATAATAATAATAATAATAATAATAATAATAGTAATAATAATTAATTAGACCCGTGTAAACAATAGTAGAACAATCCTTTTAAACTTGTTTTAAAAGGAAATTTGTTTGTTTGTTGCTGGAACCCAAATTCCAACAATTCTTACAATCCGTACTCCAAAGTGGGGATGCTCACAAAAATGTAAACAGAGCTTTCAAAACTGTTTCACGTTATATATCGCGGTATAAGAAACTTTACTCGTGTGTTTTTAGGAGCACGTACACCTGTTTTTTGGGCCTAAATTGTTTTCGATTTACGCATAACTAAGTGTATTGCAACATGCAGTTTTACGAGGGTGGCATGTACGCTATTTCTTCAAATCATTCACTGAATTTTTAATATTTTTGCCTTAAATGCTTTTGATACAGGCCAATAGGATAAATCCTTATTCAGTAGTAGCACAGTTATGGAAGTTTGGGGTAGACGGTTTTTTACAATGAAAATAAATCTTTCTTTGCATTGTTTATAGAGAGAATTATAGCAACAAGAATAATGATAATAATATAATAATAATGATAATAATAATAACAATGATAATGATTATTATTATTATCATTATTATTATTATCATTATTATTATTATTATTATTATTATTATTATTATTATTATTATTTTAATCTCCTTTACTGGAATGTTAGAAAGTCTATCTAAGCAAGTAGTTACATAACCTCTAGACCTAAGAAAGTAATACTTCGGTTTATAACGTAATATAAAAAACATTTTGAAGGAATGGGATAACTACGAGCTATCATTTATTATTCTCAGAAACGATGGCGCTTTAAATCTACGTAAATCCGTAATGAAGTCCGTCAAGTTCTCTTTTCCTTTTCTTTGATGTCAGAGCAGACCTGCGAATTCTATTCTGTTCGACTCGCCGCCACCTCCCTTTACGAGTCAAGTTCCGCGTGAAATGGCTGGTTGGGAGGGGGGGGAGAGAAGGGGGCGGGGTCGCCGCCGTTGAATCGGAACCCGGGAAATCTTCGAAGCGTGCTCGTGGGGTGCGAACTCCAGGTCTCCGGAGTTCACGGCAGCGGCGACAGCGGCAGCGCTTACAACGAGGGTGGCGGAGGGGAAATAGGCGGGGCCGAGGGGTGGAGCGCGGGGAGGAGGGTGGGGGGGTGGGGTGCAGCGCAAACTCGCTAACTCGCTCCGTCGCGGGCGCGTTGCTTCATTTGTTAGCGAAATCCGCAGAAGTTTCCCCACCCCGGTTGAAGCCGCCTCGCGGAATATCTGCATAACTCCCCATTTGCGAGGGGTGGTACTTTCCCCTTCCCTGCCACGCCCCCCGCTCCGTCTTCGCTCCCCCTCTCTTTCCCCTCGCTCCTTCGGCCTCGGTTCAGACTTCCCCTGCGCGCTATCATGCACGCGCTCTCCGGGGACAGACGACTCGTAGCGTCGGAGAGTGCGTGCTGGTGCGAGCGACGTGTCGCCCTCGCTTTTCCTCGTAATCGGGAGATCTCTGGTTCGACTTTCTGCTCGTACCTCCGTTTTAACTTTATGTTCCGGGCGGAACTCTGCGAGCTGGAGGGTGGTGACAGTTTTCGCAGCTGAGCGGGGGCGGAAGGGGGGCGGGGGGAGGGCGAGGGCGAGGGCGAGGGTCCTGAACAGGCGAAGTTGGATGTCGCTTCTGTTTGGAGGCGGCACCTCTCGCTGGAGCGGCGTGTGCCCGAGAGAGTTTTCCGAAACGTCTCCAGTACAATGGAAGTGCGACGCCGAGGTGAGAGTGGGCGTCTTAATGAAGTGCATTTGTTTCACATCGCGTTACTCGCGATGTTCGTGGAAACGGGGTACCTGGGACGTAGGAATGTCGGGTAAAGTGGTCCTTTTTTAAGTATTAAGTATCAAATTGAATTATTTTTCGAGATTTTTTTTTTGCATCTCTTTTTGGTTGAGCGACCTTTTACTAAGAGATGCTGGAACAAATTTCGGTTCCTTACATTTGTATTTATGAGATATCGTATTCTCTTATTCTGAATGAAAAAAAATGATATGAATTACAGGAAAGCTTTCATATCAGTTCTTATGTTTACTGTTAATGCCTTATTCTGACGAAGACTACTGTACGAGTTCGTTACTACTTTCATCTCTGCTTAATAAGTAGATTGCTTCTTTTTGCCTCATTCTTTCAAAACGACACTACAATAAATTCATGATTTAGTTCCAACAATTTGTTTCTGTCTCGAGTGAATGGAATTTTAATATGAATACAATTAACTGTTCTAAAGGTTGCCGTGAAACTCAAATGTAAGAAGTAATATTTATTGAGCACTTTTCTTTTGACTGGTTTGTGTGACATGACGTGTGAAAGGACATTTTATACGGCGTGTGACACATGAAACTTTATAGAGCGTAGAAAATTACGGCCCAAGATATCAAATAAGTTTTACGTTGAGGAAAATCGTGCCCTAGGTGCCTATGCCGTTTAAAGACACAAATATGACAATGAAATACAGACGTTTTAGACCCCATGTCTTTTTCTGAAGATTTTAGAGTTAAATAATAGAAATGAGACATATATTCTTTCTTTATTCTTAGCTTTGTATAAGATTCATTTGGTGTAGGGATGCCAGGAAACTTGTTACCAAATGATTTTGGTTATAGGAATTCTTCATTTACGGACTCAGTAATTCTAAACTACGTTTTATAGGTGATGCTGACTGTAATATATATTTTTAGACGTATTATATTGGTGCTGATAAATACTAAGGCATACGTTCTTAGATTGCACCTTTCCTTCAATGTATATATTATGTGGCTTCTTGTGGTTTCATCTTCCTGAGTGATCAGTGTATGAATTAACAATGTACTGACACTACACTATCAGCAAAAAACGTTTGACAATGTACTGACACTTTACTGGCAACTAATAACGTGTCCTGGAAGTGACGTAGAATGGATCCCTGTGCCACAGATGAAAAGTTTACAGTATTGAATTAAACGAGGGGATATTGGTGGCTCGCATGGGCGAATATGAACTTAAATATGTAGAAACAGTTGTAGACCATATTTCTCTATTCCGGGCTGTTTTTTTTGTCTCGACGGAGCGGTAGCTCAGTGCATCAACTGATGTTAGTGCAGAGCCCGGATGGCGGCAGGATTTTCGACACAAGCTTTTCAGTTAGGTCGAATTTAGTCGCTGTCTGGAGGAGAATTCTAGCGGCCGGCTGCTCCGATCGGTAGTTTTCCGTGTTTTTTCCGATCAACACCAGGCGAATGCCGGAGCAGTACCCTACCAAACGGGCCACGGACCGCGGATCTGTCCTTCCTCTTCCCTGTCCTATCCTCTTCCCTTACACACACACTTACACTAACATGCACTACAATACCACATATTCCGGAAGACGGTAGGTCGGCGCCGGGTCTCGCCATCCAGCGGTGGAAGACCACCGCCATCTCCCGAGAAAATGAACATGCACTACACTAACGGGACTAATGACTAAAGCTGTTGACGCGCCCGGAAACACGCAGAAATCAATGAATCAATCGACGCGCCATGCAAACAACATTCAAATATCTTGTCACGTGCCAACCCGTTGCCCGTCACGTGAGGAGAGCAGTTAGGTGTAAAAGGTTTCGAGAAGGAATTAGATGCGCGTCAGTCGTCGACAAATTCGGTCGACGCCGCAGGACATCCGTGTCATTGCAGCGGGGTGGGCGGAGACGATCGTAGCCGGTTGTCAGGATCTTGTCTTCTCCGACGCCTGTAATATAGTACCTACTTCTCACTAACGTATTAATTTCGTGTACTAACCGAAAACCATGGACGACATATAGAACATCATGTCGTACAGGTCGTAAATGTATTTCATCATTATCATCTTCGAGGTCTAGGCCTAACGGCCTGTTCCGGTTCAATGGTCCACCGTTATTTTTGGCCTCCAGCGATCTCGTTTTCCAAGAGGTCGATAATTCCATGCTTTTTGAGGAAGTCATTGCACTTCCATTCCATTTACATTTTGTGGCCAATTTCTTTTATACTTTTAGATTTGATCGAGGACTGATACAACATTTAGCTCTTTTCGGATATTTTCGTTTCTTTCGTGATCAATTTTCGTATAACCCTCAGAAACTTCATCTCTAAAGCCTGTATTCTGCTCATTTCTCTTTGTTTGAAACCTCAGCATTCGCTACCATATAGCAGGATTGATATTGCTATTGTCTTATAGAATTTTAACTGTGTCTTTTCGGGTGTTCTTACCAAGGGTTCGTCTTATGGTTCCACACATTAGCTGGAACCGCAAGAGTTTCTTCTCTATGTTTCTCCTAAATGTATTTAATGCGTAAAAACAACTAACTACTGATTGGAAAATAGTATGCGTATTGCGAAATATTGTAGAGTTTGTTTGCATGTTTCGTTCAAACATGCATGTTCGTGAATGTTCGTTTTGCCTTATCACGCCAAGTAAATACCGTAGGAATGTCATGACAAAGTATCCATGGCTAGTTTGAAGACTCGTCACCTGGGGGACTGCAGTTGCGCATGTATACAAAGTTTCGAGAAGAAATTAAACAGAGCACGTGAGCCGTCGACAGTTAAGCGCCACCCAAAGGAAATCCGTTCCATTGCAGCGGGCACTTGCAAGGTGTGGTGGGGCGCGTTGGGGGTGGTTAGGTCGGGTCGGGAGGGGGGACGGGTCGAGGGCGGATAGGGGGCGGGTCAGGGCAGGGTCCCCCGACTCCGTGGGTCGGAGGCGAGTCGGGAGGCGAGTCGGGAGTCGGGTCGGAGTCGGGTCGGGAGTCGGGTCGGGAGTCGGATCGGGAGTCGGGTCGGGAGTCGGGTCGGGAGTCGGATCGGGAGTCGGATTGGGAGTCAGGTCGGGAGTCGAGGTCGGGAGTCAGGTCGCGGGAGTCGGGTCGGGAGTCGGGTCAGGAGTCAGGTCGGGAGTCGGGTCAGAGTCGGGTCAGGAGTCAGGTCAGGAGTCGGATCAGGGAGTCAGGTCAGGAATCGGGTCAGGAGTCGGAGTCAGGGAGTCGGGTCGGGAGTCAGGTCAGGAGTCGGGTCAGGAGTCAGGTCGGGAGCTCGGGTCGGGAGTCAGGTCGGGAGTCGGGTCAGGGAGTCGGGTCGGGAGTCAGGTCAGGAGTCAGGTCAGGAGTCAGGTCAGGAGTCAGGTCGGGAGTCGGGTCAGGAGTCGAGGTCAGGGAGTCAGGTCAGGAGTCAGGTCGGGAGTCGGGTCGGGTCGGGAGTCGGGTCGGGAGTCGGGTCGGGAGGCGGGTCGGGAGGCGGGTCGGGAGGCGGGTCGGGTCGGTGGGGCTGGCCAGAGGAAGGGGCGGGGCGATCGTGTGTCGGTTATCGCCGTCTGTCTCCTTCATCGCCCTCCGTGGAAGAAGGGCGTGCTCCGGGGCCGAGCGCCGGAACGCCGATGTCGTGTTTGCCGCCCTTATCGAAGGCGCAACGGCAGGTAGTCACGCCTGCAGATAAATACCAGCGCCCGCGTTCCCCTCTAAGGGGCGCCTGCTTCGGACACGGCCGGCCGGAGCGTGTGAGTGGGTGGCTGGGCCGGAGGACGTGGGGTGTGCGGTGGACACGCCAAGGGTGCTGGACTCGGTGTTATCTTTCTCCGTTGCTCGTACAATGAGCTTGTCCTGATTGAACTGTATCACACGTTATAACGCAAAGCTCGTACGAGGAATTCAGGACATTTTACTGCTTTTTTTATGTGTCGTAAATTAGAATGTCAAGATGTATACCGCACTCGTATTTTCTCTTCATCATCGGAGCTTGCGATCCTGCATATGATATGATGCACGATGCACTAATACCAGGAAGACTGAATTAAGACATTGCAGTCATCGTGGACGCTTCATGAGACATGGACAATATTTTTAAAATTTCGATCATTTTTAAAATATCTTTTTTCTCTTTTCATGTTCTTAAGATGTCTCCAAAAAGTCCACGACCTTAAAACGTAGGTATTGTAGGCGGAATTAGTCACGAATACTGGTGGCCGGTTTAATAAGATATATGCTATTTCTTAAGCTCTACTGTATTCTGCAAGTCGGTAATTCTGATTTTGGGTGTGGCGTTGCAAGATCTTAACAGAAGCATTTTACCATTGGGTGTTGGTAACGTCGACCAATATTTTTCGTATGAGAAGAAATATAAGAGGAGATCTCCGTCAACATATTAGCTTTATTAAGATAGTCGGCTTTTTACGGCTTTGCCGTCATCGTCAGCCTCGCTGCTTTCGGCAAAAGTCGGTCGACTGTGCCCACAATTTTTCGTATGAGCTGGATTTCTGAGAGGTGACTCAATGTCCTCCAGATCGTTTCATCACGGCAATGTGATCTTTGACAGACGATGAATATGATGATGACTTCCATGACGAAGTGGCGTGGCGTATCAGGTATGAAGAAATTAACAAAATGACAAGTGAGAGTATCAAGAGAATCCCCAAAAAAATATGCCACGAACCCACTCACCACAAATTCCACATACTGTAGCTTGACCGAATTTTGAACCCTGGTCCCCAGAGGTGGAAAACTCGCTCCCGGCCTCTTAATAATAATAATAATAATAATAATAATAATAATAATAAATAAAAATAATAAAAATAATATAATAATAATAATAATAATAATAATAATAATAATAATAATAATAATATAATATTAAATTGTCTTTATTTGAGGCGAGGCTCAGGCCATCAGGCCTGATCTTCCGCCTAACCACTGTAATAAATTAAATTTACAGATACGGCGTTAGGACGTAAGTAATATTAACTGATACTTCCAAATACAGAAGAAAATTCAATTAACACTTAAAATTAATAAACCTAATTTCGCACAAATGACAGTTTCGGAAGTACAACTCTAAATAATGAAGTAAAAATTATAGTGGACCTCCCTTCCCTTGGTTGAGGAAGTCTGAATAAACAAAAAGCGGCCGAGGGAGCAAACGGGGCGATGGAGGTCGTGGCGGAGCCCTTTCGAAGGGCGGGCTTGTGGGCGGAGAGGCCAGGTGAACTCGAGTGGAGGCAGCTGGGCCGCTGGGAGAGTGAAAGGGCTTCGCAGGGCTTGTGTGGGTGCTAGACCCGCCCCCCCCATTGATGACTGCGATTCCCCCGGTGGCGGTAAGGCAGTGTGTTGAGGCGCAGAGCGGGATTTGAAGGGAGTCCTCGGGAACCGGAAGAAAGATCTCGAAGCAGACACCGCGATGAATAAAACAAAAGAAATAGTAAGGACGGCCTGTAGTGTTGTGGTCAGATCGCACGCCTTGCGACAGGACTTCAATTCCACGTCGATCCGTGTGGAATTTGTGGAGGACAAAGCGGCCTTGCGGAAGGTTTTCTTGTGTGTTTTTCCCGGTTTCCTTTGGCTGTCATTCCTCCATTGAGCCATTTCATCAAAGTCACTTCATTAAGGCAGTCATTTTGGATAGCAGTCTTTAAGGATGAAGAGTCAATGAATATGGATTTGAGAGATTTAGTTGAAAATATTGTAATCCCTCATGTGATGTGCCCGCAATAAAGAATAAACACGTCAAGAATGACACGTCACGAATGATAAAATGATTGAGATATTGTAATTGGAGGTACCAGCTAAGAGGAGGGAAAAGCGAATAGAAAGAATATTTTTCTAGCGACGGACAGTGACGTCCTTTCTTCAATATGAAATGTTAATGAGATAAATGCAGGAAACTTTAAAAATTAAAGAAAGTTTGTAAATTATTTCCAATAAAAGTCTGTAAGTTTCTGGCTAGCTCTTGGAACATGACGTTTGTAGACTCTTCATTTTCATTGAAATATTACAAATTAGACTTAATTATAAATGGAAGTTGTACGGAAGATACAATTATATTGTGGAGGTCTACCGCCTTCCGGAACTCCCCTTTCCACATCAGGATCACTTGGTGCAAGTTGGCGCCAGCCTAGCATAAATGGCCTTCGGGCAATCAATGGAGCATTCATAACAGATGTATTAAAAGTAGAGGAAATGTCTAGTGCTAAAATTCCAAAATTGATCTATCATCGCGACGCAAACTAATTTGTTTCGGTTTAATTTTTGAACATTCTCCTTAAATATTTCTTCCTTGTTTATTATTCCTATGTATTCTTATTCCTTTAAAATGATAAATAACTCAATCATATAACAAGACGATGTATTTAGAAACGAAATACTGAGTCGTGTTTACCAGCTACTTTTATAGGCAGCATTCCTCTGGTTTGAACGCTGTGTGACTGCATTTGTTTGAAGTAGCTTCGAAGTGCCGGCGACGCGACGCGTCGAATCGCCGGAGGCCGAGAGCGCAAAGTAGGTGCTCCTGTCGCCGAACATTCGGGTAATAGAGATGGCGTACTAGAAGCTGTAAATAGAAGCCAGACGAACGACCCGTCGTGTGGCGGGGGCGGCAGGGTCGGGAGCGAGGGCTGACGTTGGTGTTCGTGAGGCGGGCGGGCGGGCGAGCGGGCGGGCGCCGACGACCGCGAGAGAGTTGTTAACGTGTTCGCACACAGCGCGTGTTGTATCTATCATCGCGACGCAAATACCGGCGACGCTGGCGTCGGTGCGGGCGACGGGGGCGTTGTGAGGGGAAAAGCGGGGCGGGCTGGGGTGGAGCGAGGCGAGACAGAATGGGGTGGGGCGGGATGGAGAGACTCCAGGTGGACCGGGGCGGGATCGGGATGGAACTAGTCGAAGGGTGGCGGAGAGCGGGGAGTGGTGGAGCGCGATAGGGTGAACGAATCGCGAGGTGGAGTGGTGAGGGGAGAGGAGGGGTGGAGCGGGGAACGGTCAAGTGCCACGAGGCAGGACGAGATGGAACTAGACGAGAGGTGGCAGAGCGGGGAAGGGGACAGCGCGATTGGGTGAAGATTCGCGAGTGGGGCGGGGCGGGGCAGGTTGAAGCGAGACGAGACGAGACGAGGAGACGAACGTGCCGCGAGGCGGGGCGAGATGGATCTAGACGCGGGGTGGAAGAACGGGGATGAGGCTGCGCGGTAGGATGAAGATTCGGGAGTGGGGCTTGGCGGGGCAGGTTGAAGCCGGACGAGAAGGGATGAGGCGGGCAGGGCGCGGAGGGGTGAAGCGGGGAATGGTGAAGTGTCACGAGGCGGGACGGGATGGACCTAGGCGAGGGGTCGCAGAGCAGGAAGGGGGAAGCGAGTAGAGTGAAGATCCGCGAGTGGGGCGGGTCGGGGCAGGTTGAAGCGAGAGGAGATGGGATGAGGCGGGCGGGGCGCGGAGGGGTGAAGCGGGGAAGGGTGAAGTGCCGCAAGGCGGGACGAGATGGAACTAGACGAGAGGTGGCAGAGCGTGAAGGGGACATCGCGATAGGGTGAAGAATCGCGAATGGGGCGGGACGGTGCAGGTTGAAGCGAGACGAGACCAGGCGAGGCTTAGTGGGGAGGGTGGAGCGGGGAAGGGTAAAGAGCCGCAAGGCGGGGCGGGGCTGTGTGGAGCGAGACGAGGCAGGGCGGGGTATGGTGAAGAGATGCGACGCGGAGCGGTGCAATGTGGGAGGGTGTGGTGCGGAGCGAAGCTGGGAGTAACGGGACGCGCAGGGGCGCAGCGTGCTGGGGAGGGGAGAGGGGGAGGGGCTGGAGGCGGAACGAGGGCGGGTCGCGAGCCAGAGGTCGCCCTCCGGATCATCAGAGGCAATTCCTCCAATTGGGCGCGCCTGCCGCCGCCCAGCTGGCCGACCGCCGCTGCCAGTCTCTCCGTCGCTGCCAACGGTCCCACGCGCTCCGAGCGCAGCAAGGTGGCGAGGGCGGGGCGGGGCGGGACGCTGCCGCGCGAAGTGCAGTCCAAAGCATGGGGGCGTGACGTTGCATAGTAGATGGGAGGGTTGGGGAGGGAAATGGGAAGGGCGAGGTATTCGGAGTGTCATGACGAAGTCGGGAGTTTGACTGTGCTGGAGGTTTCGGCAGAGGAGTGAATGATTGTCGGGGAAGAGGTGAGAGTTCGAGAGACAGGATGTGGAATTAGGGGGTGAAATGGGAAGTTGCGGCAGGGGTCGTAGCGAGAATGAATTGCAAAGTTGGACGCGAAAGTTCAAGAAAAAAAACGGACCTAATGGCGATGCAGGACGTAAAAAAGAAAAAAAAAACATTGATATTTCGCAGAAATGAACAGGAATCATGGAAGACGTTGCTTTGGCGCGAGCTGGAGGTTGAGCGTAAAGGATGGTGGGAGGGAGTAGTGTGATGAGAGGGGGGGGGGACGGTCGGCCGTCAGCTGCAACGTGGCCGGCGGCCGGCCGCAGATGCGACCCCGGAGGTCGTGGCTTCACTCCCCAGCGCCGGCCGCGCTGCCGGTCCGTTGGCGGTTGCCGAGCCCCACTCCCAGCCCCTGAACAGCGTCGCTGAGTGCAATTGGTCCCGTTTCATTCGACAGTTAATCCATTCGCATTATGAGATGAAGTGAATAAAATGTGGTTTCAATTGCAGTTCTTTATGAAGTTTTTTGCGACCCATAATTAAAAAAAGTATATTTAGCCTTCATATGAAATTGCAGATCAAGAATTATTTTGCTTGGCAATACGCAGAACTGAAAATGATCCTTTCATTTAATTGAATTGAATGACCGTTTTATGAATAAATTTATCGTTAAGGCGAATGGGTTTAGTAAACCAAAATAATGCCTAACAAAGAATGAAGTGTTCCATCATGATAAATTGCGCATTTTAGTATTACCTCTATAATAGAACTTTTTAAATTACTCATGGAGGCAAAATGAGAACATATTTCTCTTTGAATGACATGTCTGAATAGAAAGATAAAGAATCCGTCAGTGCATCGAAGTAATGCAACGTTCACTGGAATAAAAACTCTTAAATGGAATTTATTAACTCTGAGTTTACGAGTAATTACGACATTGCTACGACCATCAGTAATTGAAAAGTTTGGAAACAAATGTTTGAAAAGATTTTAAATATGCGAAACGAGCCCAAAAATTATTTGTATTCTTCAAAATGTTCTTTAATTAGGTCCAAGAGGAAAGTTACATTCTAATATGAAATGAAACAATACGCAATTGACGCTTATACTGCTCAGCAGTATAATTCAGAAAGACACAACATAATGGCCGAAACGTCAGCTCGACCGGCTCTGACGGGGCTTGTCCCGAACAGCGAAGTACCAAAGGACTCGGGCCGCGAAAGCCTACGAATCCAAAATATGCAATTACTTTACAGTAGGATGCTGAAATAAAATTTTGTAAAATCCGATAGATTTCATTAAAAAAATAGAAAAAAGAAAGAAAAGCGAAGTCCCAAACGAAGCCTATTACGTGGTTCCAATCGCAGGGCTAACACTGCGTCACCACAGCTGCACGGGGGCGCAGCCAGAGACCAGAGGGCGAGTGCGCAGCGCAGAGGGGCAGCAATTACTTGAGAGCGGATATTTTCGTAATTACATATTTTTTGTCTTTCAACTTACCGTGCTCAAAATTGTAATCTTGGCGAATCGTCGCTCTACTACTACAATATCCAATTTTTTCATTACATTTTTTTACATATTTAGTATTATATTACATATTTTTACGTAATTAGTATTATATTACATTTTTATACTAATTAGTATTATATTACATATTTTTACATAATTAGTATTATATTAAATATGTTTACATAATTAGTATTATTTGACATTTTTACATATTAGTATTATTTGACATATTTTACATATTTAGTATTATTTTACAAATTTTTCATATTTTGCTATTTTCACAAAAAAAATTATTCTTTGAATTTTCTTGAATTTTATTACGTTTTTTAAATGAAAAGAAGCATTTTAAAAAAATAGAATTTTTCCTTCATTATCGGTGAAATCTTGCTCTGAAAAGTATTAATATAGCCGCGTTGCGTTACCTTTAACCCTAATTCTTGAGAATCTTTGGCGCTCGCCGACGTGTAACACATCAATAACAATGTTATACGCTGCAGTGAATGTTTATTGGTCGTAGATATCACCATAGCTTCTATTGTGGCTTAAGGTGCATGTAACCTTGCATATATGCACGTTGGTACGGTTCCTTAACTACTATCGTAGATAACAATAGATAAATATTTTGCTACTGACGGAAAAGTTGTATGGTGCAAACTGTGTATCAACTTGTGGTCTCCAAATAATTTTTAAAACGTTTGTATTATTTTTAAAATTTGTTTAGGAATTTTTTTATAAATGTAATTTCCTATTATGTAAATGTATTTTATAATTACAGTATTTTAATATTACATATTATATCCCGTTTTTCATATTTATTACATATTTTTACTCTTTTCATTACATATTTTTACTCTCTTCATTACATGTTTTTACTCTCTTCATTACATGTTTTTACTCTCTTCATTACATGTTTTTACTCTCTTCATTACATGTTTTTACTCTCTTCATTACATGTTTTTACTCTCTTCATTACATGTTTTTACTCTCATTACATGTTTTTACTCTTTCATGTTTTTACTCTCATTACATGTTTTTACATTACATGTTTTTACTCTTTTCATTACATGTTTTTACTCTTTTCATTACATGTTTTTACTCTTTACATTACATGTTTTTACTCTCTTCATTACATGTTTTTACTCTCTTCATTACATGTTTTTACTCTCTTCATTACATGTTTTTACTCTCTTCATTACATGTTTTTACTCTCTTCATTACATGTTTTTACTCTCTTCATTACATGTTTTTACTCTCTTCATTACATGTTTTTACTCTCTTCATTACATGTTTTTACTCTCTTCATTACATGTTTTTACTCTTTACATTACATGTTTTTACTCTTTACATTACATGTTTTTACTCTTTACATTACATGTTTTTACTCTTTACATTACATGTTTTTACTCTTTACATTATATGTTTTTACTCTTTACATTACATGTTTTTACTCTTTACATTACATGTTTTTACTCTTTACATTACATGTTTTTACTCTTTACATTACATGTTTTTACTCTTTACATTACATGTTTTTACTCTCTTCATTACATATTTATGTACATATTTTGGCGTTCATACTACATATTTTTCCGGTCTCTAGCTGTTAGTGTAGCGCTGGTTCCCTCTCGGTGCGCCGCCGTGCGTGACCTCACCCGCAATGCTCCTGCTCAGGCTGCCCGGGTCGCCTTTCATCTAAACGCGTGACAAAGGATGACTCGCCGGGCCTTGCAAAGAGTGTTACTTTCAAAGAATGAGATTTATTTTTCATTTTTGTTCTCATGGTTAGTAGTTGTTGAAATGGATACAAACTTTTTCAGAACTCGTGAAGGTTTGTTCAACGTTCCTGAAGGAGAAGTGTTTTTTTTAAAGCGGAAGAAATTTTTTATTGGACGTAGTACCTTTAATGAACAATACCTGTGTATTTTCACTCAGTGAGGGAAAAAAACGAGCAATCTTCTTGAAATAAAAATGTGAAGTAACTCTGATAAAGATTTTAATGTCTGCAGGATTTATTAACAACTTCTAGAGAGAAACTATTTTATAATTTATTTGCATTGAATGTATTAAATTTTTTACAAGTTTTAAAGTTCAAGGAGGTTAAGATTCTCTTGAGATAGATGAAATTTTCACGAATTCGGTGTTCCTGTGAAGACTGTCATAGAGCAAATGATTACCTTCGTAGTTAAGGAGTTTGGATGTAGAACTCGTCTATACAACATAAAAGTATTGAAATACCTCCAAATCTGGTTACGTTGTTGCTACGTTTCTCTCTATTCATAAAAAAAGTGGAAGTGGGAGGTCACACGCTAACAGACATGCAAATTATTTTGAAGATCTGCCCTCAGATATTTTAATAAATTAATTCATTTCGCTTTATTCAATTCATTCGAAAAATTTGAAGAAGCATTTACCTTTTTTTCATACTTGTTGAGTCATTCACGAAGTTTCTTGTGACAATTAATAATACGGTAACATCAAGTATGTAAATTTCGTTTTCCATTGAAAACTTTCCATACGTTGAAAAATACTTTTAATATTACGAAGGGCAAGTATTTAGGTGAGACCGCTTAATGTGTTTTCATTGCAGAACGGTACTGATGGGTAATTCGCGAAAAAATCTACTTTTCGAGTTGCATCGTATGCATTAAAGAATAAGATGGAAGATAAAGATGCAAAGTAAGATAAAGCCTCCATCAAGGAGACGCTATGAGTTGGGAGACTGGCTTTGATATAGAGTTTCGTGTAAAGATTGAATACCAACCAAATATTAGTAGCCAGAAATTATTACGCGCAATAACTAGCAGTTTTCGTGAAGATACACTTCAAGGTTTTTACATTTTTTGGAACTTGCCGCGTAAGGGCGTACTCTGGGATGATTATCTAGTGTAGTGATTCAAGCACTTGGGTTACAATTCAAATAAAGTAATTAGGGGCGATATCTTGGCGAACTTTATTAAGTAATGTAAGAGCAGCTTTCGACGCCATAGCCCTCATCGTCAGTCACCTGATACAAACATAAAATATGAAAAATGGTCAGTTATGAACGAATAGATGTGTACTTGAAAGTTTAGTAAACATACAATTTTAAAAATAAGAGAAATACAAACAAAACAAATGCAAAACTACTATAACAAAAGTAGCATGTGAATCTGTGATTCATTTCACTTTTAAAATAAATTAAATAAATGCTCCGCTTTTTGATAATGAAAAAGTGCTTAAATGCAAGAGCTTCGGCTCGTGAGCCAACGCTTGAATCACTCTCCAGCGGCCTAGACGAAAGTCGACCAGGTTCATTCAAAAAACTTGAAAACTTTGGAGCATACCTTTTCGAAAACTGCTCACGATTGCGCGCTAGAATTTTTGTAATTTTTTTTTGTGGCGTCATACCATTGCACGAAATCCTATCCCAAAATTAGTTCATCGGTCTATAGCCCCTCTTTCTAAATAAGACATTTGATTTCTTGTGTATCTAACCATTTGGGTTAATAGTGTTTGAAATATTTTTTCGAAAAATGTTCACATTACTTAGATCCTCTTGGAAAAACCTATCTTTTCTTTTATTAAAATGTTCCTTTGTTCATTATTATTAAAGACAAATTATTGTTTTTAACTACATTATACTTAAATTTTGTTGTTTCCTTTCAATATTTCCTTTCAAAATTCTTTCGTTTCTCTTTGATATCAATAACACACATAAATGCAGTATTTAAAATCATTTTTATCCGTTTTACTTCTTTAATATTTATGAAACGCTAATATGAATTCAAAACCACTTGCTCTTCTTTTCACTTAACATACCAACTAATAAGAAAACTTATCTAAAGTTGACTTCCTCTAAAAATTCACGAATTTTAAAGTAGGCCATAGACATCCTCTTTTCTCTTTCCCGCTGCGTAGAGCACTGTCCAACGCTGGAGGCTTTTTAATTTATTTGACTGTATTTTACGAGCATTTCTGTCGCGTTTTCGCATTGTTTTTGAAGGCTGTGAATTTGAAAAAGGGGCGTGTCTAAACATAGCGATGCCCTGGCGGCTGCGCGGCGATGGTCGCTCTACCCCTCCCAACTTCGCCGCTGTGGGATGCGAGTAGTTTTTCTGCGGTCCTGCGGATCTGCCGACGCAGCGGCCGCCACAAAATCGCAGTGCCGGGTTGCGAAATGGATGTGGGAAAAGTACGAGATTGAATGGAGGCCTGGAAAGGAAATGAATGCAATGCTAAGAATTATCATTCTACAGTATCCCAAGCGAGACTGATTTATTGAGAATTTGCATCTCAGTTTATCAAGATGCTTTTGGTGTCTGTTTATAAAAGTTTCCTCTTTGCCACTTGCCAATATTACCAACATATATTTTTTTTTCATTCGGAAGTTTTTTAAGTGTTTAAAATGCTTTAATTGTTAATACGTAATTGCTTTAATACGTAATTGTTCTTCTCAAAAGAGGGTAAACTAGAAAATAGTACAAATTTTCGTATGAATACATACACGGATTGTTGTCATTTTGAGGGATGGTATGCGGAAAAGAAAATGAAAGCTATTTATTACTGTTGAATAATTACTTCTTATAGTGGTAACTTGTTGAAACTCCTTATATACAAGTGATTATGCATGAAAGCGTGTTCTCGCCTTAAAGTTAAAAGAAGAAAAAAATTAACTGCATGGCCCCATTGGTTATAATATTAATTGAAATTTACAGTATAATTGGCGTACAACAAAATCTCTACAAATAATGCGCTAATGATGGATGACAGTTTTATAAGTAAATAAAATGTCTTCAGTGGTGGTAAGACTCGACCCATTGGGCCTGCTATTCCGCATGACCACAACGTTTTTGACAATTTATAAGAAACCATCAACACAACACTCTGTAAGTTTAGCATCACTGGATAGGGAATTACTCTCCAGTCCAGTATCAATGAGATTTAAAATAAAGTAGAAATTGGCGATGATGTAGGGAATCTACATTTCTGCAACACATTAAAATCGCGCATAACCCCTAAACGATAAGTCCTAGGCCCTTAAAACCAGGTTTTCGCGTCGGAAAAGGAGTCGAAAGTTTGAAAGGATAGGTGAGTTTTGTGGGCACGCGAGTTTTGGGGACATGGCGGACGGGCAGTGGCAGGTGTGGGTTACGTGGGACCAATGTTTGTTAAGCAACATTCCACCGAATGGGGCCATTTTGAAACTTCTATTTCGTTTGGGGAGATTTAGCTCTCAGGAGACCCATCTCCGTTCCTTGGGTGGTAAGATAAGAACAATAACTCGAAATCTATATAAAATTAAATATAAGGAAAAGAGACGAATTATATTATTTGTTGGAATGGAAGCGACTTTAATTTTCTGTGAAATTTTATCTCAACGTTTAGCAGTATTAGAATGTTTTACCCATGCACCATACCGGGCGTATGTTGCTGCATATTGATTGCGGAAATGGCCGTTTCAGGTTGGAATTGAGAATGAAACTATTTTCACTTTTAAAACAATGATTTACAAGATGCGGATTGTTCCTCCGGCTTCAGTTAGTGTTAAATATTCTGACAGCTTAATATCCATGTAGCGCCACGACATTGCGTATTAAAAAACTGATACCACGGAGTATTTAAGCAATTTACATTAGAAACAATCTAAGTAGGGTTCGCAAAGGAAACCGAAGATTCGGCCTGCGACACGACGGAGAGAAACCCGTGGCAAGACGAAGGCGAATCGAGCTGAAAGTAGCTTGGGAGTACTGAGAAAGAAGCGATGCGCAGGGGGGGGGGGTAGGACAGGAGGAAGGGGGGGGAGGATGAGGGCATCAGGGACAGGAAAAAAAGAGGAGGAGGCGTTTTATTTATGATTTGGTCCCACGGGCGACGCTCGTATTTTGTTGGTGTTTTGTTTCTGTTTGTTTTCGGACGCGAGTTGCTGTTTCGTGGCGGAACAATTTCATTGCAGCTGGGGCGGGGGGGGGGGGAGGGGCGGCGCTTCGGAATGCTGGCGGAATATTAACTCTGTCGTGCAGATTCCTTCCCTGGGGCAACTGTCTTGTGGGCGAGAGCCACGGCGCTGCCCGCCACTACCCTATCCTGCCGGCAGCCATTCCCAGCGGCAGGCAAACAACGCGCGGGACGCTGGGTTGCCGTGTGATTATCTCGCGTAAATTTGCGCTTTCCAAGTAATACGGTTTTCGGGAAGAAAAGAAATTGTAAAAAAATCGTATTTGGAAATGATGTATGAAGAGGATTTTTGAGATGATGTGGGTTGATTTGTTTGATTGATTGTTTCGTGTTTCCGGGCGCGTCAACTGCTTCGGTCATTAGTCCCGTTAGTGTAGTGCATGTTTTTTCCTCGGGAGACGGCGGTGATCTTCTCCCGCTGGATGGCGAGATCCGGCGCCGACCTACCGCCGACTAGCGGGGTTTCCCCCTAACCAGGACTCTCCCACCAGCGGGGCACCGTCCCAGTCGGGCCAAGCTCTAAGCTCCCGACCGGTCTCCCGGAGTATGTCGTAGCGTAGTGCATGTTCGTGTGTGTAAGGGGAGAGGATAGGACAAGGAAGAGGAAGGACAGATCGCGTGCGGTCCGTGGCCCGTTTGGTAGGGTACTGCTCCGGCATTCGCTTGGTGCTGATCGGAGGACCACGGAAAACTACCGTTCAGAGCAGCCGGCCGCTAGAATTCTCCTCCAGACAGCGACTGAATTCCACCTAGCTGAAAAGCTAGTGTCGAAAATCCTGCCGGC